>JTDE01003937.1:28183-48015 GCA_014338405.1 Paragonimus skrjabini miyazakii
GGCTAACCGAGCTAGGTGACGTGAGTGTTGTCGTTGTTTAGCTGAGTTGTCTGTGAAGTGAGTGTACTTAATGATGCGGGGAAGTGAAAGCCGTAAGGAAACTGTCTTGCTGATGACGACTTGCTTTCACTTACAGCTTGGCTGTTTGTTTGCAAGGTGTAGGTGCCTTGATGTATGTTCGAATATAGACGCAGCTATGTTTAGTGATTAGGTCTCCTCCTCTCCGCTTTTTTCTTCTCTCTTCCTAAACGGTTTTCTTCTTCTTCGTGGTTGTGTGGCAGTTAAGCATCAGTGTGAACTGCTGATGTATTGCTGTCTATGGTGTTGATGACGATTTTTAGAGACCTTTTTTTATAAGACCCTTTCTTCTATAAAGTCTATGATGCAAATATTTTACGAGGAACCAGCTTCTGCATTTACTTTTTATGGTGGGCTCCAGGGAATTCCGTCTATCTTGAGAGTTGTTATATATACAGGTCATCTGGTTGTCGCCTATAGCAGCATACGTAACCAGAAAGCGATACAGCAAGCGGTGGTTCGATGCTCAACGAAAACGTGTTCTAGTCAACAAGGCCTATCATACACTTCGGGTGCATTAATCTTTGCTGGTTAACGCCGGTAACCTTTTGAGTATGTTCTGCACGAGTTGATCAGATTTTCAGTTTTGCAAACGATCTGCTTTTACGTTGTATGTTGTTCTCGGCCTTTCCAAAGAAAGAGTGACTATGCCGGAACCACGGGTGACGTAAGTCGCCAATCGGACGTTATCTGAACACTTATGACATCAGGTATTCCACCGGATCTGACACAGGTTTCAAGGTAGGTTAGCTTCCCTGTCACCTCAAAGAGCTCACCGTCAGGAGTAAGTGCGTGCTTAAATCCTTGTCAGTCTTGTAACAACGCCTTGCAACTTTAAATAAACATCAAACTGGCAACCCGCTGTTGAGGATTCCTTGAGCGTCTTGTGTAACATATAGATTGGAACAACGTTGTCTGCATCTTCTGTGTCTCGGTCACTGATACCTGAAAGTATTTCCACAACCGTGTTTTTGTAATCGTTTATGTTGCTCTTTTAGTGACAAATGAAACTCACGTCCTGATATATTCTACACTTTCTTGGGGAGGTAACATTCTGGCGAGATTGATGTGCATCTGGTGACAGATCCATTCAGTTTGGGAAGGATGCTGAAGGTATCCCTTGTGTAGTGGTTGACCTTTGAATCCTGGCATTGAGGGTGAAACTGAGCCCGACTAAGGGCAGTCAACTTTAGGCTACAGAACACTTTCGGTAACATGCTTACCTAAATTATGTATGCCCGAGTGAGACAAGTCGTATGGTGTGTTACATGCTACATAATAAAATGACACAGTGTGTGTTATGAAATACCCTAAGGGTTCGTTTCCTCCAAATATGCCCGTGATACAGGTCTTGTTGTGAGAATTCTGTTGACGACGATTCCCAACTTCGTGGTCGGTGGCCAGCGTAGCAACTACAGTTGCCAAATGAGTATCATCAGATTACGCACCAGGATAATAAGTATGTGAATAGGGCTTGACGACAGCTTTTTAGCCCCTGAGGTGTGTCGTATATCGGTCGTAAACTGAGAAATATGGTCCAGGTTTTTGATTTCCTCGAGAAGCTTCTTGGTGTGTGGTAGATTCAGTGAGAAAATTACTGGGTTTTACTCTGTAGAGCATTTAACCTTTCTGGAATGGCGTAAGTAGTGGGTAATGTAGTAGGTCGCGACCAGGTCTGGATTGGGCTTGTGTTAGTACTAGGACAAAACGGCTAAGTGTCAGTAACACTTGGCAGTGAACTGTTGCAACGCAGCCTTGACATATGTGTCGGGAAAATCGGCTACAGTTGTTGGTTGTACGTTTTGGTTAGGGTAAACAAGGAAACCACGCGAAAAGCCGCATCTTTGTGCTCCACGCATGTATTACGCACAGTACCCGTTACTTCGAATCTTGCACTGTCCTCCACGGAGAACCATCATAAGCTACATATTGGACATAGCGAGGTACACAATCGCTATAATTGAGTCGCTCATTAAACCATCGAGGTTACTTGAGTAAATGTGGATCTACGTATCCATTAAAGGCTTTGGCTCCATCCGTTAATACAGCGTGGTCATCCGCTCCAGAACGTCATAACAGGAAGTACCACTGTGAACCCTGCTCCAAAGTTCCTGGTGGTATCTAACGATTCACATGTGCAGTTACTCATATTGGCTTATTTATTAACAGATTCTCTTATTAAATGTCTCCTTTGATTTTACTCATTAATACTGTTGTTCTCTGAAAGCCAACTTATTTTCTTACAGTGTATTCTATTTCTCCGTCGATTTGTGACTTATTCATTTAATACTTTGTGACCTTTGAACTAGATTGGTTTTCCCATTCCTACATCACAGGTGCTGCATAATGGGTTGCGTACGGCCAGGTGTTATTTTCAAGCTACCTAAACCTTGACAAGTGGAGTCCACGTAATCAAGAATTAAACCCAAAAGTAGGTGGTTGAGGTGGCCGTTATTCTGACCACTTGGCTGTTGTAAGCTCTCTTGATACTGTCCTATCCATATGCACTCATAGTTTGCCTATCCACACAATGAATTTTGTCTTTTTTAATTTTAGGCGACCATCTCGTCGTTGCTCTCAACTGACAATGTCTATCACTAACCGGACAGCGTTCATGAAGAATTCTCACTTGTTTTCATGGAATTCATTAGAATCCTTTGATTCAGACTCGTGTTGTGTTGAAAAACAACAAACCTTCATTGATAACTCAAATCCAAGTATGTCGCAATGGACTTTGGCAATTCGCTCTGTTTCACCCTTGGATGCTGTGCGAGTTCTTTTAAAAAACGATTGCTTCCCGTACCTCAGGAATTTGAACGAAATTCTTTCCTCTCTGGAAGTGTGCGACTTAAAGCAAAAAAAGAATGAGAAAACAAAACCTCCTTCTGGAGGGATTAGGATTAAAACAACAGCCGACTTCTCGAAGAGTATCCACGTGCTCATGGACTGTTTTTGCGGTAGATTAATGCGTGAAATCAGCCCACTTATGCGAGACAATTCAACCACCAGACATATGCATTCCGCAGTGAGTGTAAAACCCGACGTCTTTCTGCCGCTTGAGGTGAGACCGCGAATTGAATTGTATCATACTTGATACTATTCGCAGTGTTATGATTGTTTTTCGGTAACAAGGAAGACTTAACTTCTCAACGTGCCGTTTGACTTAATGTTCCTCCTCTAATTTCTTGAAGTTTACGTCGCTGCCCTTTTACTCTGAAGTCTAGGGTTCATACTGGTTGCCTCAAATTGGGATGAACAACAGTGCTGTATCTAACTCATGTGCGACTTCTCAAGTGGTATGTGTCGGAAACGTTTTTTCTCACTCTAGGTTGCCTTTCGAATTGCTTACCTCCCTACTGTTGAGACCTTGACGAAAAAAGTTCAATAAATGTCAAAATTTTAATCTAAAGTGAACTCGGTTGTAAAAGTCCCGGATTCGGTTAGATTCAAACGTGCAATCTGTGTTCTCTCAGCGTAGCTTCAAAGCTCAGCTGATAAAACGCATCCTCCACAGGGACATGTGGTTCCTGTCACTGGTTCGAATCTAGCCGAACCCTGTATGTTTCACAATTACATTTTTAAGGATATTCTAGGCGAAAAACAACAGCACCCACCTAGTGATTGCTCTTTTGCATCGAATAGACATGTATTACTCAGTATCTGTCTTCATACTCGCGATCACCTCATACATAGGGGCTTGCTTGGTCAGCGTTGCGTTTGGTTAATCGCTGTTCATTTCAGTTACGATGAGGAAAATAGTAAATGTGAAAATTTTACTTTAAAAAAAGTTACGGGTAAAATTATTCAATAGAACCGTCAATCGCGTAAATGCAGACATATAATCGGCTGTGGCATCCTGCCTTGTTGGACAGCCTTTTAAACGGCTGCTGACATGATCATATAGTTACGGACTTTGCTGAACGAAACGACGATAGTCATGGTACTTCATCACTGTATTGCTTGACTTGATCAGGATTGTATGCAGCCAATGAGCAATGTTCTGTGTAATAATCTGTGAGGTCACATACAGAGTATGTGTCCTAATCGTCACAGGTCGCATTTCACTGTTGAATTTATTCATCTTGTCACCGCTTTATTTTTGCAAAACGCCCTGCCTAACGGCAGCCCTGTTCCTTCAACCGTCCACCTGGCTGTAAGCCAGTTGTCAGAGGCAACTATGCACACACAATACGTGGTTGCTGACATTTTCACACAATCCGCTGTCTTTTCTGCTTCACTGATATCGAACATTAACGATACAGACGAACTACCGTCCGTGCTAACCACTTGTGCATGTGGCAGTTTGTTCTATACATCAACATGTACACTTAACAGCTAGAATAGACCTTCTTTTCTGTGTTGTTTGACTGTGCTACTAAACCGATCCCAGACACATCTGGCCAGGTTATTACCTGGTGGGCATGATAACCAGAGTAGTAGGTGTGCTTCCTTTGTTGTTGATGAGTCCTTCACCTCCGGATGTGTGTGAATCCACACTGTACATTTTGGTTTTCTGAGCTGCTGAACGTGGTGGGTTGATCGCACATTTTTGTACGACCGTGATGGTAACCTGCAGTGTTTCAGCGGATAAGGCATGTTTTCTGAATTTGTTCATCAGGTTGACGACAACTTGATGAAAGTGAAAATAGTTACCGATACGAACAGTTGTGGGTTGACTAATTATTTACAAGTATGCAATGGTTGTTCCGAACCATGTGGACACAGCCTTTCTTGACCTAAAATCAATTACTTTCACGATTTGAAATAACCAGTGCGCAGCTGTTCACACTCCCGTTACTACTGTTGTTCTAACTCACTCTGGTAACTGTTTTCATATTTATTGTGCTTCACCTTACTGATGATCAAACACAAAGTTGGCCTTACTCACTGCTTTTATGTTCTCATGACTTCTATGGGTATTCAACTCACTTTCGATAATCTAACTGGCATCACATGTGTGGATAGAGCCACGGATACTTCCTGCCGTAAATAATCAATTTTGCTCGACTTTAGCGATCTCGTGTAGGGGACGGCTTAATTTGGACACTTCCGTCCAGATCATTTTGGACCACTGTAGCAGAGGTCAAACTCAGCATAATATACTCCAAAACGTTCACTGTTGTCTGTATCTTTTACTATATGTTGACACCTCGAATCGGTGCTTGCTCCACGCATTCTGCTCTTCTGTTCGAGTTCGTCCTAGAAATTTTTCTAGTGTGTACATAGTGGACTCGCTTGTTGTGCTGGGGTGCAGTTTAACTTACCATAATAAATATCCCTATTGATGGAGATTGTTTTTTAAGTACGGCGTCTTCATTAGCAGGTTGGTGATGATGTTTATCACTCCAATACGTCTCTTGAAAGCTTTGGGAATGCAACGTTTCAGTTTCTTTGAAACAGATTGACACCGTGTAAATTCAGTTTTCTATTCTACGCGTGTGCCAGCAGGTAACTGCTGAGTCGATGGCTTATTGGGCTCATCGCACGTACCGACGCGCACGATTTGGGCATTGGGTGTTTCACACAGTAGGTTATTGTTCCATTCCGTGCAGTTCCGGAACACACACAGGCTTTCCTCAGCGTTGCATGTTGTATAACTTAGGTACCTAATTAAAGACGAAACTTTACAGTAGAATGTACCGTCTGCAATACGTGTTGTGAGCAATACCGGCACCGACTGTCCGGGCTGCTCGCACGGGGGTATTTTTGACGAGCAGAGTACGCACATATTCCAACTAGTTTTTGACGGGCCACTTCACTTAGTTCAAACAAGAGATATTTTATCATTTCTGTTTTGTCAACTAAAGCAGTATTGATTGCTATTTCTACTGGAACCAGCGGTGTAAGTTTCGAACTTCGCATCTGCTTCTCTCTATGGCTCGTGACCCGTTCGTAAGGAGAATGTTAACAGATTTACTTTGTTGGACCATCACTGTCTCCATTAGTTAGTCCACGTCAGGTTGCATAATCGCGTGAGCAACAGCGTTTAGCCAGTGCGCATTTCGAGACTCTCAGGTGTGATTATCTAGTGCAAATGGGTTGCCTGCGATGGTCGGATCGCGTGCTGTCTGTGTCAACTGAACATTTGCCACATTGAGTATTATCCATTAAGTCTGCCATCAGTTGGGTAAAACCGCTTGATGGCCAGCTGACAGTGTGGTCACGAAATATGAAAATCGTGGCTGTTCCGCTTAATAAAGTTGATAAACGTCACCTACCCGACTGATGATCTTGTAATCACCCAGCTCACTGATTAGAAATGCTGTCCAAAATAGCTTGTCACCAGTAATGGCATGCTGGCGTCGGTAGCATCTTTAATCCTTCTGTTTTCTCTTCAGTTTTTCTATCCACTTGTCCGTTTTTATTCTGCTGTTCATGGGTTCATAAGTTGTTCCAGGAGGGAAAAAGATCTTGGCTTGTGCCTTCCTGTCTCTATGTTGGTTGAGAAAAGATGCGCTGAACGGTTTATTGAAGCTACCAGCATCCGATCATGTCAACACCGAACACTAAAACACACTGAAGGGATATTCCACTTCATATGTGCATTTAATGACCTGTGGGACTGGATTAGTATGTCGGTTGGGAAACTTATAGTGCTAATCGTCTTTCACGTATAATGTTCAGATATACCCAGAGATTTCATCAGTTGAAAGAACTCTCACGTATTCACTAGTGGAGTTATATTTTAAACCTCTCAACCGATTCCTCCGTAACCACAAAATTGGGTAATACGTTTCAGTGTGAACAAATCCCACCGTGAAGCCATTCTATCTGCGAAGTAACCTGTCTACTTCATTACTCAATCTAAGTGAATGATCTATCAAACGTTCATCCTTATTTACCGGCAGGAGATGTGTCAATGGATGATTCGGGGTGTGGAGTATTTTGTTGACAAAAATTAGGTCTCTCCTGTGGTATCTTTAATTCATTGAGAGTTGTCCTAATTTGGACACTTTCCGGATAGGGGATTTTCTCGAACCCATCTATGACCCATTTCGATAGGTTTTAAATCTTATAAGGGCAAACAGGCCTGTACGTTCGATTCCAGGTGTGGGCGAATTATGGAGGTGAACATAGTGGGAAACACTTCAGGGTAGTTGACTGCACAATTCTTTCTAAGAGGTTCACGGTTAATTTGTTCCTTTTTAGTCATAACAGCACAGTGTGTAGACAGACTCAAACTGTCTGCTACTGTGGCCCGTATACCTCGTTCGTATACTGACACTAGTAGCTTTGTGTCGCCAAGGTAATAGTCAGTAAAATTTTGCTAGCAAATGTGAATTTGAAAAATGTAGTCGAGTGAGTCCAGAAAAAAGTGGCACGGCAGTATCAGGGCGCTAGAGCGTACGTCCGCTCAGTGTGATAGTATCAGTCCAGTTCCTTGTCATTGTTGCAATGAACGATGGGTCGAAGCACGGCACCATCTCATGGTTATTGTGAGTCATTGTAAACACTTGAAAGAATACGCTGGCTTGTTCTCGATATAGTGGTGCGCTTGACAAAAATCGGATTCTCTTCCCGGTAATAATTAACACGAAAATCTCCGTCCCGAAAATACCGCGACTCTCCCCGTATTTGCTCCCAAGACAAGCCAAAAGACGCGTGCAAAAGCAGCTTTGTTCCGCCCCAAAACGTGTGCGACAAGGTGAAAAACTGCAAGATATTTATATGGTGCGTAGTGGCCTAAAAACATTTTCGAATCATAAAGTAGAAGGACAGTCACCGAAAAAAAATAGTTAGGGTCACTGGGTCACCAATGAGCATAGCGAAATAAAGGTCGGACGAGTAAAAGATTAACCGCTCTGGACAGTTCCGCTTATTCTGATTTGACTAATCGTTTTTCTCGAGCACGAAGACGGTTTTGGACGGAAAAAAATGGACTGTAATATGGGTGGATGAAGTTCGCATCACGGTTTTTAGTTATCCAAAATATAGTTGCTCCATGCGTGGTGACACGTACATACAGATAGCTTTTTTTAATATTCTTGGTTCATCACACAATCAGATACTATTTATTATTATTGACCCGTCGTCCAAACCACCAATCCCGTTTTGTCTTATTTTGATTTGAACCCTGTCATCCTATCAGGCTGCTCTTACATGTTTTGTCTGTATGTTTTGCTCACACACATCCGCCCTCTGTTTGCCTGATGCTACTTGTACACTACTCCAACAGGTCTTCACATCGAAAATATACTCTACGGCCCAGCGTTTATCGGCCTATCGTTCCAATCGTTCTGAGGAGTTTTCTATTTCTCCAAGGGCTATCCAGTGGGTCCAACTTGCTGGCCATGAGGGTATGCGCTAACGTTACTACCACAATTTCCGTAATTTTGTCAGACAGATTATCAGGGTATTTTATATGGTATTTCGCTCCTGTGAATGTCTGCAGCAAATGTTGTGCGAATGGAGCCTTTGAATGAGAACACTGTATTACATGCTTTTAACCAGTAATGTTGACAACTAACAAGAGGTTTGAATCAAATCTTAATACTGCGTTTGGGCCACCTTGGACACTGACAGAGGACCGGGGGCCAAACGAAATTCACTTTGGTTGCTTCAGTATATGTTCTATTAGATTACCGACCTCTTCCATCCAAGGTTACTAAAACGTAGATTGTTAGAATGCGCTCGAGATGTCGCGTTACTTCTCAAAATTGTTGAACAAAGGTACCTGTTGTTCTCTTCACTAAACAGTCGTTTGTTTGCACTAGTTGTATACTGCCACATTAGTGGTTGTATTTGGAGAAATGTAATATCTTCTATAGCATTGTGCCCAAATGGAGTGGTTTTTACATACGTTGACTATGTTTCATATCATACATTTAACGCTGTTCCCTTTTCAACTCACTCAGGCAGTTTGATATCTACTGGCACTGGGAGTGTACTGAAACCGTACAGTGTGTGTGAAGCCACCTGTTTGAAGCGGATGTCTGAATTGCCGGCACTTCGTTCCTACGTACCACAATATCAGGGGGACACTATGTTCAATGGAAAGCGTATCCTCTTTTTTGGAATAACTTTGACCCTATCGGATTTTGGTTACCTTAGTTTACCTCAATTCATTCAGATGTTCTTATTCAGGTTTTTTTGTCCAATGTTTGTTCGTGCTCATTGTTTCAGTTCGTGGCATGCCAGGCTGATGAACTGTTGTCATCGTTACTGTTGTTTGATTGTCTTAAACAATGAAACCTCACAAGGCATAGTTACACCAATCATCGGTTGCAACCTTCATAACATTGGTGTTGTGGCTGCTGCTGCTGCTGCCACCATTGTTTGAAGATCAACGAACTGAGAGTGTCAAGGTCGTGTGAAATAAGATTCGTCACGTGACGGCGATCATTGCATCGGAACATTAGCCATGAACAATGCTGTGTACTTCCGCCAGTATTCTTTACCCGAGAAGGTTTGACCTTGGAAAGTGTTTGTGCGACGGGGTTTTGTCGTAGAGGCCATTTAGTAAGAATCTATAGGTCGAGGTCATTTATTGCACTTTTTAGTCCACCATTCAATAGTTTTATCGGTTTCGTACCTCGCAATTCGAGTGTTCACTTGTATTGTTAGCATAGGACTATCAAATCAGTTGCTACTTACCCCGCAGTTAATTCAAATCAAAGTATTGTAGTGCTGACCGTACTAGTATACCGAGAAGGATATTCAGTTATTCTGTCCGGAATATTTGTTTTCAGTTGGTTTATGTACGGGTCGCATACTCTTTCTTACACAGTCAGCAGCATCAGTGTCCGAATTCGTTTGTCGCAGTGGCGGAACCAAAGAGTGCGCTTGTACACGTCATCAGAAGCAGCTTGTGTTTCATTATCTGTGGTTCTAATCACAAACCTTGTTTCCGGTGTATACGCGAAAGGCTTACCCCAGGAGATATGTGAGTGAAGATATTTGTAATACAGCCTCTTATTACTGATTTACCAAACATAAGGATACGGTAAAGTACATACCTGTTGAAGGAATGGATCGTCTCCAATGATAACGTGGCAATACAAACATATATTAGAAACATGAACTGAGAGGAGGTAGAGGACAAGGTTCTGGTTGTATAAAAAGTTTGTTTTATACAGGACAAGGAAGCTAAACAAATTTTTAGTTCAAACTGCATTTAGAGAAATGGCAACAGGGTTGTCATGACCCAGACTACTGAAGGAAGTTGGTATTCTACCAAAACTGTCGCCTGCACTTATCGCACTCGCCGCCTCTTTGTTGATGGTTCGTTATGTGTGCATTGGCCTCTTATCCGTTCGATGTGATCAGCGTATTTGCAATCGCACTTGTCTTAACGCCACATGGTCACGTCACCGTGGCCTACAATGTCTAGAGTTTCCTCGTCTACCACGCAGTTGAACTCCTGTTCACTGAGCTATCGCTTTTCTGACAGCACATTGGGCGCCTGGAATAGCGGAGGAAAGCGTTTAGGCAATACCGTGGTGCACGTTTATCTTAGTTGGTAGAATGGTCCCGCCTACACGCGGCAGCTGTCTGATACCGGGAAGTTATCCAACTGGTTAATTACATAGTGTGCCTTTTAGAGCTGAGGATTCAGTCAATTGCTGACCGATCGATGTACATGTTGCTCATGATTTGATGTTTCTTCTTTTGTTTGATTAACTGGTAAACTTCGTTGATTCGTGGTCTCCTCGGGGCAACGATCGGCAATGCTCATGCTGCATTAGCTGCTTCAAAAAGTAGGCCGAAACCAATGTTGATTCGGGGTCGGCGCAGATAGGGTTGTGAAACTTTCGGATTACTATTTTAGGTGGTCTATTTCAAGGTTGTTTCCTTCACGTTCTTCTATACATAATCAACTGTATGCATTTCCAGCTTTGAGGCGCACCTATGTATTATAATTCAGCCTCGTATTTATAGGGGCGGTGACACTTGAAGTGGTAGGGGTTAATTATATCAAAACAAGCTAACAGAACTGATAAAAATTCATCAAAACTGTTGACTACTTTACCGTTTTAAGTGTGCCACTGTCCGCAAAACTGACATGTCCAGGAGCGTTTCCAAACAGCCGGTGTAGATAGTCACACGGTTCACAATCTGGTAGATGACATCTCCCGACCTTGCTTAACGAATCGGTCCAGGCTTTCACATTCCGATATTCGAAATCTCATCCTATCAGGTAGCTACCTGCTCTGAACTGCAGCTGAGCACTCAAAGGAACCGGGGTGAACTGATTTTCGGATCAGGAAAGTATATTTTGTGATACTGGTGAGACATCCGGGTTTCGATCGTTTTATCCATGGAGTCAGCGTTGCAGATTCGGTTGGTTTACTTAGATTAATAAACGGGTGCTGTCAACTGTTGATTTTAATCTATTCCAACTTGTGCATTCCCTTGACTCCGTTACCTATTGACCGCTTATAGGCTATTTGCGGATGCAAGATTTGTTGTACAAGCGTCGTTTTCTATCCGTTATGGATTGCAAAATAGGTCAACGTACCTACACAGAAGATGAAGCTACTATTGAAGAGACCGCTATGCATCGCCCCCGAGCGGTGAGTGGGTTGCTTCGTTACAACCTCATTTATACATGCTTTTACCAATAAGCAGTATCGTCTGTTAAATCGACTTTAGGGCGCATCACATACAGGTAATTTTCGATAGAGAGTATATTACTTTATCCGTGTTTGTTATATTGCGTAAATCCAAGAGACAGTAAACTCGTGTATTGTAACGAGTAGACTATGCAATTATTGTATCGTGAATGTAGAAGGCAGGTACGGTTAAACAGAAGTGTTGTGGCAAAGAGGAAAAGTGTACGGAGAAAGGTGCAGGCAATAGCAGGCGGACACGCCTGTATGGTAAGACGCTAGACTTTACAATGGCAACACGCAGGCGTAAGCAAACCAAAGCTCACATATGCAATCAAGAATGTCACATGATCCAGTCCAATCAGACATAAGCGAGTGCACGGTTGCGGGCGCACTGGCTTACCATAAGTGATGAATCATAAGCGGACCCGCCGCACAGACACCCCACATCGTATTCGTGCACGCACGTAACAGTTACAACAGTGCACAGCTTATGCTGTGCTTCTACTCATCTGGAAAAGTCCAGTAACAGTAGAAGAAGTGAGATCTTTCTGTTACACAAAATATCAAAGCAGCATTTAGACCACTTATTTGGAATGCGTCCGGTTGACCGAATTGAAATCGTTCTTTGCTCATTTCCAATTTGTCTTTGGAAAAGGGTTTCATACTTTCCTCTCAACTTATGTTTTATTTGTATGTTTCACAGATTCAGACAAAGGAACTGTGAAAACCGTAGGAACAAATGCAGGGTATGGATCTATATTCATAGGTTTAGTGCGCATTGTTGCTTATTTTCTTTGACTATGTCAGTAAAGTTTTGACCGCGTATTTGAATTAATACCCTTTGTATCTCTGTCGTCGTTGAGTCTCACTCACCTGAATTCCATTTCAACGTTTTGAATATGCCCATTGTAGTAATGGGAATAAAGACATAGGCAAACATATCTTCAGGCCGGTACAATTACATAAGAAGTTAATCGATATATCGGTCGGACTTACTACAGTGAAATTAGGTAACTGGTCAATCAGTTTGCGAGGGCTTGATTAGTCCATTACGTCGCGCATGTCCATTTATTTGACCGCGCAGGTTGACCATCGATCCGATGGATTTGTGGCCATAGTAGACACAGCGCCTGAACACATCGCTTTTGATAACAATGCCGGGTCATGCAATCTGATTCCGACAGCCATGACAATACAGAGTGTTCTCATTCGAACGGCCTTTGATGGGTTACTTGGCAAGCGATAAACCACTTGGAAGACTTGATCACTGTTCATCTGGTGCCCACTTTCAACCAGATGACCGAGGATGGCATTGCAGACCGACCATGCTTACCCGTACCCCAACCACGGTGGACCAATCAAGCCGTCGCCAATTGGTTGGCCAGTGACTTTTTTTCTCTGTAATAAATTCGATTAATGTCTCGGTCTAAATCTATTGTCTTTCCGTGTAATTATGTTGGCCTGTAGAGTGAAGACAAGGTTTCGTAGTAAGGTTTAGTCGTGAATCAGACCAACCCAGAATCAGTCAAAACTACTATCCACCTTCTAGGTCGGTGATTACAAATACCGACCAATCTGAACGAGTTCGAAGCATAGTTGCAAAATGTTTTTACGAGTGAATGGAACGATACTGTTAAAATAACAAGGTGTGAATAGGAAACTCCAACTCTGGAAGATGGATTTTCCCTGTGGTCCAACTCTAGGAAGCGCAAAGTCGTCACAATGTGAAGAAGGACGCCACATGAGAACGTGCCTCTTTAGACGTTTGCTATCCCTGTCAGTCGTATATCGTCCTTATGTTCCCTTTTGAAAACGATACCTACTAGCAATTGTTGTTTCTAGCTTGGGTCACAAAATGCTTACTGATGGTAGCTGCTATAGAATCGACTTTTATCTGTCTCTTATAAAAGAAAACTTGCCACAGGTCCCATGAATTACCGCCGTGCGCTTTTTGTACTCTTCAGCTGCTGTTGTGTGGGAGACTATGTCAAATGTAAGGGAATTATGACTTTTGTGCCACAGTTCGCTTGCCACTATCCAGTGCCCAACTTCACATAGGGGCTACAATAGCGGTAATCACTATGATCGTTATGCTTGACCCAACTGAGACATTTGACAACGTTTACAGACTTCCGGTCAATCAGTCTTGACCATCAGAATGATAGGAATATGCAATTCTTTTATTTACTCCCATCGATCGATTATATAAAACGATCGGTTATGTAGGTTTTACGCATGTGACAATACGATTAACGAAATGGATGCCATACGGGCGCATGTCGGACTGACGGTAAACAGTTTCATTTTTACGGCAATGAAATTGCTTGCATCGGCACCTTTGGATAATAAGAAATGACCGTAAAATAACTGCACTCACAACGTACGTCTTCTTGCCGTCTTGACTAATTGACTGTAGGGAACCCTGTGTTTTTAATTTATCCATAGCAGTTCGACATCACTGTCTCGTAACCTCTGAAGCTATTGCGATTCAGTCACTCAATCTTACGCCGTGAAATATATTCGTTTGTATCCTTGACCTCCCATGATGTCTTTGTCTAACTTCAACTGATGAGATATTTGCGGTCTTCAATAGGAATTGCCTACCGTTTTTAAATGATGTAAGAAAGTATATTGCATCCAATTCTTAACGCATGTATGGGTATTGGTCTGATGAGATCTCAAATACATCACTGCTTTAGTAAACTTGTGGACGGATTAGACAATAATAGTTTCGTTACTACTGCGGGAGGTTGTAGTCGTGCTTGAAATTGCCTCTTACTTCGTGTTTATTCTCAATGGCTACTGCCTGCCAACTACATCGAGCTAACCTGAGCATTGCTGACAACTGATTGTGATATTCTTACTCCCATAGACTTTTCAGCCAGCCTGTTAGGAAACGAAGTGCTGTAATCGACTTTCGCTTTTGTTAGAGTCGAGATTTGAACTCCAGCCACGCTTTTGTTGGACAACCGTGTCGTCCACTGCGTAATTGACCGCACACTAGGCAGGACTGAATTAACATATGCTAACGCCCGAGTTAGGTTAGCAAATGGCATACGTGCTGTTCATCGGAAGGCTGTTTCACATGCTGTTTTGCAATCTATCACGTGTTGTTTTCCGAATCGTTTTGGATCTGTAATTCATAGTTTTCTATCGCGATCAGTCGATCAGTTACGCGTATCGTGCACTCATCACAGGACATGTATGAAAAAATGGTCGCACTGGATCCTGATGCACCTACCCTGGACGAGCATCGCGTACGTAGTGTGTCCAAGCTACGTTACATGCGTTGGCGAGAAGCAGTCAGCTCTACCCAACTCCTGGGCTTCCGTATCGAAGCGGTCATGGTAAGGTTTTTCCATCTCGCTTGATATACGTGTGACTTGTCCCAGACCACGAATTGCATAGCGCTGGATCATGTTTTACCAAACGGAGTGGTTTTTTAGTCAAAAATTCATGTCGGTGAAAGATGAAACTTGTTTTTGAGACCGAACTTACGTGTATCACAAAGGTGTTTTTTGTTACAGTAGTGGACCATTGTTTGCATTGAATTACACTTCATGTTGCCTATTAACTTAAATGTGTGTCTAGTTTCCTTTACCTTTGCCATTGAATGTAGCCTAACTACTGTATACACAAATCAGTCTGTATTTGGTTGTGCATTTATGTGCACCGCATATCCCCAAATTTTGCACGATGAGAATCTTGCAACTGCGGATATTTTCACTGCAAAAACACTTCTATAAGTTTCAACTCAAACGCAAAGTTAATGGTGCGGAGATTAACGTGGTTATCTCGTGAGAGCATTGACCGGAGTTCAAATTTCAGCTGTGGCAAGGGTATGCGCCACTGACATGCTCTAACAAGAACGAACCTCGCATCTTCTGCCTGTTTTCAAAGGGGCTACTTGGGAAAGCCTGTGGGCATGCGAAAAGTGTGACCAATGGCCAGGTAGTGTTCAGTGTATAATTGCTTGTGATCACATCAACTGCAGAATTTGTATGATTGTCGTCCTGTCAGGTATTCAGTTGTTTACGGACAACGGGTTGCCCGGCGTGTGAAATATCAATACAATTACGTTTCTTCGTTGTGATTGCAGTATTCTGAAGCGCATTTTAGGTGGCCGTGGATTCCACCTGCGTTTTCATCACCTCTAAAGTGCAATGTGCACTCGGTCAAAAGTAAGCAGTTGTTCGCAGCGTTTTTCAGGTGCGGGCCAGACATGAACATTGTTCGCACACTCAACCCGCCATATTCATGTGTGTATTCGACCCTTGATATCGATGGTCTTTGTGGTCTTGACTCAGTATCGAGTTCAGTGCCAGTTTACCCACTCGTTGTTTTGTCTGATTAGACACCATATCCCGAGCACCACATGCTATCGGACAGCAAAATTAATAGCATGGTCTCTATACATTTACCGTTTATAGACATCGTCATGTTGAGTGGATCCATTTTCGACGAACATAAGTGCACCGACACTTCATTATATGTTGCTGTAATGCTCCACGTTTAGTTCTTGTTCCATCTGTTGTCACGCCCTTGAAAGTGTCATTCTCGTGTACGATAGTTTCCACTTAAACAACGTGATCCCTATGGTGCTGTATGGTGTTGTGGTCAGGTGATCAAACAATCTAAGGCGACTTAGACACCCGTGCAGAACTGCGTCATTGGGCTGTGGAGTGATCTTCTTGGTCTGTTCGACAAGTCTGCCGGAACATTTTCGTAAATGTTCCTGCAGCTCGAGTTATGGTGATACGTCCCTCAAAGACCGACCCGCTTTTTTAGCTTAACCCGTACATGAACTGGATGAACACACTTTGCAATTTTGATGTCCCCGTGACATCATTTACTCATCCGGGAATTTTCATAGGCATACTTTTCCATGCAAATTCCAAAGTTAAATCGTGATTACTTATTCCACTTCTCACATTCTGGTCTGTCTTTGATAGTCAACACGAGCTCGGTGGATTCGTGTTAGATCTGGCGAACAGATAAAGTTCACCTATCGGATCGTGTGAAAAACTGTAACTGAGTGAATAATCCATTTTCTTGAGACAGCGTATAGACGGTGGTTAACTCGGAGTAAATGGATAGTCGTCCAGCACACCTTCGTAGAGATGCAGTCAGTTCGATTGAAAACAGTATGGTTTAGATAAACAACTAATTTGTATGACTATTGCGCCACACATGTAACCCTGCCTATCTTCTGTTTAGTTTTGCACCGTTGCTTTTATGTTGCCGCCGAGCTCTTAATACTACAGACAACTGATGTACAAGCTATCCACATAAAGTGGATACTTTCACGTGTCTAACGCTATGAGCAACATATCTTCGTCACCGTGGACATTGGGAGAACCGAACAACAGACTTACATACCTTACGTACCGTTCGGCGGTCGGTCGTACATCCGGGGTTGTGACCGCATTCGTATTGGATGAGTTTGCGTCATAGTTTCCAAAACTGCTATAGAGGTCGATTCCGACTGAACTGCAACATTTCAACTGTGTGCGTGTCGATGTTAGTGCAATGCAGTAAACTATGTAACTGTAAAAGCAATCATAAGCTGATGGTTGGCACTGAGGACCCATCAGAAGTGTTCTGACTGACCTTATCGAAATGTTGATCAAGTTTGAGTTTCCCACGGTGTTTTATGAAGGTGGCTTGTAAACGGATATACATACGTAAGCGATCCGTCCTTTACTTTCATATGCTTGTTTACGTCGGATGCTTTGTGTGCAAATGCTACTTCGGCTTTGCTAGTTGCCCACCTCATTTCGCCTATATTTCCTGGCACAGGACGTAAATCGGCCTTTCTGTTTGTTCAATAGATTCACTTGTAAGCTTTACTACATTTGTGGTTTATTCTCACTGTTGTACTCTTCCCCTTCTTAAAAGACTGATTCGCCTAATACTGCATTTTTATCGTTTGCAACTGAATTGGTTCTACCTAGCCAGTTGTCCACTTGAGTATTTCAAGTTGAACAACACTCAGACATGGTCGCAGCCTTCGCATTCAAGTAGACTTTCCAACCAGCCCGTTTCGTAAAGAAGCCCTTGAGTATTAGAAGAGTAGGCGACCGTGCTAATAACGAGAGTCGTACGATGAGGTAGACTATGAAAGCCGTTCGCACAGGCGTGAACCAGTCAGTCACTAAGATGAGACACAACCAATCCACCGAGTGAGTGCAGATCAATGGGTATCGTAACAGAGTTGGTGAAGTCAAATGGAGCATGGGTGATCGGGTTTGTCATGCGACCGGAAGGCACGTGCACACTAACGCATTGATCGGTTGGACGAGGGACAGTAAACATGTGATACAACGCAAGTAAGTGGCACATATTTCTATGGGTGTCTGTCTGGCATTTACTAGGATTGTCCTTGACCGGTGATGATAACTTGCACATGAGAAATGGAGATAACTTCGAGTCTTCATTGTTTATACAAAAAATTCAACGCCGCGATCCACCTATGGATGGCTGACCGCAAGTTCCGCACCTTCTGGTTTGCAATACTTCTTATTGTTTAAGAGCAATCCATCAACAGTTTGCAGCACCAGCTTTCTACTTACTCATTTACCTACGAGGAGATGTAGTTTAAAAAAAAGTGGCGATTGTGTGAATAATTGGCCCAGTGAACATCGAAGCGATGGACTGTTCTGGTGACCTATTTCAGTCTCGTCAACATCACCCATACCAGCGGATTGAACCTACAACTTGTGAGTAAGCGTTAGAAGGACTGCCAAGACACTTATCCACTAACTCGCGTGACCCCTATGACTGAAAGAGGGTATGCGAATTGATCTCCTTAGTTGTTGCACATCCCTTTATCACTGGGACCCGCGACTTGCAAAACTCGCTCTCGATTCTCTGCTGGTTCTTTTTGAGTGCTTACTAACTTGTCGTCCAACCCCAAACGACTGGTCGGTTTTAGCCTGCTAGAAAAGGAAATTTAACAGTCAGTGAAAGTTTGTTTGATTGTCCTGGTGCAATATTAGGTTGATTTTAAAATTTAGCGGTCAAAAATCCTCGCCTACTAAATATCGACTTATCGTCTGCCTTGGCGTAAACAAGGAGAAGGATTATTATCCACATTTCGATTGCCTTTCCTGCCGGACCGCAAGCTTTCCGTGTCAGTCTGTTTTTGGCAGACATTAATCATTGCACATACCGACAGCCCCAGATAGCCGAGTCACCCGTTGCCGTGGTCCGCTAGATCTCGCGGTCACGTAACTTGAGCCCAGACGTCCGCGTGCACCTGTACCATTCGCGAACGCCTACGGTTTTGTGCTTTGACGGCCTCGTGACGATCAGATCATTCAGTTTGCAGTTGCGGACTCAGAAACTGACTGTGTTTGAGAGGTATGAGATTAATGACACCGGAGAATTGTGGAGGTCTTCGTTTTGAACAAACACTGCGGAAGAAGATGAACAATTGGTGGTTAGGATGGGAAACTAACTGTGCAGTGCGCAATACTGGAGAAGATTGGGATAATATTGTTCTCCATTTTGGAATCTAATTAACACCTGTAGGAGTATGAAGACGGGCGATAGAGAGAGAGAGAGAGCGGAGAGGATTCGCAAGCCAAAAATTATTGGAACAGTTCATAACTCTGATGTGTTTGCTGGTAGGCGATTGATTAGGATTATCACCAATTCAGGTTAAATGCACAATATAGCTTTTACGTGCCATCCGCTATCTGGTTAGATAATACTGCCGAATGTGATCGTTTGGTGTAAAAAACTTGAGACGAAATAATGTTCACTTACTATGAAGTTACAACGTTTTTATTCGTTTACTCTCCTGCACTTGCATACCTATTTGGAAAGGTTTATAAGTCGTCACTTTTTAAATTGATTTTTCATCCAAACTGAACGTATAAGTGTACGTATGTTGTTGGGCTGGTAATAGACCATTCAGAACCGTGTGTGTGTCCTGTTCTGTTTTTGGATATGAGTTTGTGTAACTGCTACTGTTCCATCATAAGTTCTGTAACGTTTCAGCTTTTACCGTTAAACGTTTTTTTATAGATCGTTTCGTAATAACATGTGTCATGTATTTCAAAATTGAACACCACCCACACTCGATCACGGCGTTCGCATTCAGATAAGCCTTTCGGCTAGCCCACTTCGAAAGGAAGCACTAGACTCGAGTTTCGCTCTTATTAGAGCTCATCAGTAGTGCATATCCTTGTCCGGATC
>JTDE01003937.1:64463-80500 GCA_014338405.1 Paragonimus skrjabini miyazakii
TATATATATATATATATATATATATATATATATATATATATAGCGCGTATTCTTATCGATCCTCATCCTATAAGGGGATCCCGATCAAAGAGTGTACCGCATTGCACACCTCGAATTTCGTTTTTCGTAACCACCTTTTATTGGGATATTTGATCGGTTAATGTTATTTACAGTCATATGGGTGTCATTTACTTGAAGTCAGAGAGGCCGCATTTTGAAAAAAAGGCCAACCAGCTTGATTTGGTTATAGATTAACATGTGTCACAGTTACACTGCGACGACGCCCTCATTATGTCCATATAAAATGATGATAAAAATATATAAGGATTTTCGTCACCCAACCTATCACCAGATTTGAATGCCAGTCCGGCCACCAGGACAGACAAAGTCGGACGTCTGTTCATAGGGCGATCTCGTTTAAGCCTTACAGGTCATCGGACAGACAAACGAATCCAGTCGATCATTAAAACATGGCAATTATCATTGTAGTTTACCCTCTGCTCGCCTACGTGTCATTCGTCACATGAATCCCACAACCTCGCACATCACATTCATCGCATATCACCATCTCACGTAGAATCAGAACGATTGGCTGGATGCACGGGCTGAACATGAAGGAATGTGGCTCGTGCAAACCCTACTTAAAGGGTAGCGCGCGGCTCAACTTCAACCTGGTCTACTGCTCTGATAGCGCAAGACCGGTCAGTTTTGGTGAAGTAACCAGTGTGAGTGGTTAGCCCTGCCTACACACCATCCCTTAGAAAACAGGTTGTTTCATTCATACCAGGTGAACGCATTTTAGCTATCACACAGGTAGAAGTGTAGGGAATTACGAGCGAGAGCCGTGCCATGTTCACATTGGATCCGGGCCAGCCAACCGGTGCACCCAGCGATGTGTAGCGCCGTCTTGTTGAAACTGTACACATGAATGGCATATGAAAGGGACCCGGTTTAGCGGTCACTCGCCCTACACTTGTTAAGTCTGTTAGTCATTGATTTGTATTTGGTTGCTTAGGGATTTCTTGGGTTATTAATAGAATTGTACACTTACTATGCCTTCTTCGTTGCCAACTTCATGCTAGTGACTCGAGGAGAAACATCCTACCCTGTTCTAAATAGACGAATACGTTTAACTCAACATGCCACTGTCCAACATAACACAACCTTATTGGATAAATTACAGCGTAGTACTGCAGACATCATTGAAAGCCAATACAATGATGATAGGTTAAGCACTCAGTGGCTCAGTTACCTAAAAATGCTCATAGAGCTGGTGGCCCATCAGATAAAGGCTTTGTTGTTGTGCATGTATAGCTGTCTATGATGATGATTATATCTGGTATGTTTGATTTGACGATAAACTAATGCCACTAAATATTTTTGATTTCTTGGTTATTAGTGAGAATCATTGACGTTTTCTTAAATGTCTGTGGATTAAGCGTCAAGACATGGTAAGCTGCACACGCTACCTAAGGCCGATTAATATAATTCATCCTGCGCGCGAAAACCAATCGATCCGTCCATCACGTTCGGCTGACTGTTGGTCTACACAGATTAAGGCCACAGAAGGCACATCTGCTTACTTTCGAGTCTAACAGTTGATCGTATCATTCAGGTAGACTTTCCAGTCAACCTCCTACGGAAGGGAGCACCAGACCTCAGTTTCGCCGCTGTTAGAGATCATCGGTGTGCATGTCTCCAACTATGCGTTAGTAACCTCTGTTTACTATGGTCACCTGTTGCTCACTGCCTTGCGCTTCCGACACAAACGCCGCACCTAATGAGCACGAAGAGCATCACTGGCATCGCAACAGAATTCGCTTGCCCCGGGGTATCAGTGGGCTTGACGTCTTGTTACTATACTTTACTTGCAACCAACCCTTCAGCTTCCCTTGCACTGCTCATTGCCCAATATCTAATACGAAGGTCGATTTTGGGCGCCAACTCTACTAGGTTTAGAGTTTACACTGGGCCACAGCAAATTTCACTTGGTTCACGGAGAACTTGACTCACAAAAGATAATGTGCATTTTTTCGAAAGGAGACGGCAGGATAGGCTACCTGAATGCAAAAGTCTTGGTCAACTCTGAGTGGTGTGGTACCACAATTCCGAATGTCACGCACGCACTACTTCGTGCATGCCATCCTTTCTACGGTGCATAACTGTTGAACATTTTCTTTCCAATTCGGTTGGTCACTGCACATTTTTATAACCACTGACATAAAACAAACAATAGTCTTGACCGAGTTTGCTCTGGTTTCACTGATGGCTGAACTGTCAATTATTATTGTTTTGCCCGCTTCATTGAATGGGATTTGAGACCGACACATCACAGAGCAAGCCCATGATAATAGCTGTAACGTTCAAACGTTCCTGCGGTAACTACTACAACAACAATAGCCGTATAATGACACTCAACAGAAGTGAGCTGCAACAGTGAAGCTGAATCTGAAATTGTTAACGAACAAATTTCAGTGTTCCTTCAATAAACCTGTGTTAGACTCAACAGCCTAATTTGCTAACACTGTCGAATCAGGCCTGACGGAGTCAAATAATTACGAGGACCAACTTTACCTAACAGGATGACGTCTGGAAAATTGGGTTACTGCTGCAGCACTGAATACAAAAGAACGCTGGAAACTCATTTGTTTCAAGTTATCCGTGATCTACATTTTGATGACACCACGTAACTCTTGACCAACACGTTCGGCGAGCATTCTCCTATTGTGTTCGATGTCAAGTTCTGAAATTGCTGGATGATAGGGATGTTGATTTCGTAACCTAACTAGGAATCGGGTATGTGGACACTTGAAGCTCTACAGCCTTATGATTGACCAGTTCAGTTGCCTACTATTTGTCATTGAGCTCCAGCCAACTCAGGATGCAGACTGACTGGCTGCAGACTGAATCGTACGGAACGCAGAAGTACCTCTCCGAACAGTTATAACAGAACGTCAGTGCGTAACCAACCCCAAACTTGACATGGCCATAACAGAATAGTCACTGCCTAGCAGTTTTCGTGGTTTCAGATGCGCGATTGCCTTTATCAGCTCAAAAGAGAACCACGAAAATCCTGAAGACAGCAGTCACGCTAGGCTCAGTACGGTCTTGTGGCATAGCAAACTCTAGCACCCCAATGTTATTCCTATGAGAAGTGTGACCGAAGAGGATGTGAGGTAGATTGAGTTTGTTCTTAGAGCAGTGTACTCATCTGCGAATAATTCTGTAGTCAACAGAAGGCAAGACGAGACAAGCCCAAGGTAACCATGATCATCTGCAAAATGAATGTTAAAATAAGACGTCAGTTCGTAATAATTGATGTCAGCTGTGCTTCTGCTCGACTTTACCTGGTCAAACTAGATTAATTTCACGCTGCACCTAAAAGTTGATCAGAGTATTCAAAACAAAGAGACTGTTTATTATTGCTTCTGATGACATTCTACGGTCCTTCGAATGAGAGGGGTGGGGCATGGTTGACTGGATTGAGTGAATTGTAATGGTGTTGATTAGGTGGCTCCATAGTGTCAGCAATATGGAACCGTGTAATGCTGACACTTGTTGAGTGTAACTATTGTTAACGAATTTTATACGTATAATTAAACGATCTTGACCCATGTGTGAAGTTAATACAATTGGGTATCTTTGCTTTCTGTTTTCGTGTTGGATTATCTATGAGTTACCACAAAAGTCAGTGTCCAACTGCACTTAACTGCCGACATTTTTGAATAACTTATACCAGTTTATCTTTGCCATGTTGATAAATTCAACCAGAGTACTGACTGGACTACTGGTTGAAATGAAAACTATTCTGTTTCCTTAATTTTGGATCATGTCCAATGCGAGTGTGAGTCAAATTTATCATGATTTTGCTTCAGTTTGTATCTTTTTACATCCCAAAATGTATGAACTTCACTTTTTCTTAGTTTATATGATTTTCAATCTTTTCCAGTGTAACGTTTAGTCGACAACTCACAATCTTTTCATCTTTTCACAGCTGACTTACCTCTGTAGGTTGCAAAGATTACGGAAAACGTTGGAATCTTCCCATTTCTTTGCCCATCATGAAGTAAGTACATTTCGATGTGCAGGTTTTTTGCTGTTGAAGTTTTTAACCTTACGGAGCATGATTACAAATGATGAGTCAGAAATTGGTCTTTTTTAATCAGTGCTTAACACGATGAGTGCGAACAACTAAGGTTGATTGGTTATCTTGGAAAACTAAACACTACCTGATACGGCTCTGCCGATGGGATTTTATGTGAGTGTTGCGCGGTACTCAAGGGAACCAGCGGTGCCATAGATCGTGGTGCTATGAGTGTATGGCATTGTGATATGTGCGGTCGTTAATGTGCTGACCGCCTTGGATTAGCAGGTCACCAGCGCACTCATAGTACACCGTCGGCGAAGAGACGACGAATACGTTAGACTCAGGTAGGTCTTATCGATATACCCATTCTACTTCTGTTAATGATTGCATCTACCAAGACCATAGTCTTTTGGCAACTAATCTGCTCCTCTTTTCAGAAACTTGGGTGTCTACGGTCTTTTACCCATTCTTATCTTCAACTTTGTTGATGTATTGTTTGATGAATGGTTTGCCTGTTTTTTTCGTAGTTCAACTTTGAATTTTGTTTCTTATCCTTATCCTCTTTAGAATGCACCAACATGCACTCGTATACTAAAGTGCTTCTCGTATTACATTTTACATATTTTTCTTCTCATTTTCTTTATGTATCTTCCGAAAAATAAGGGTTCCCTTTTCCTGCTAGCCAATCAATTAGTTATTCAACATTGGCCGGCTGAACATAAAGACCTCACTCACACACCTACTGGTCTTATTCCTTCGGGTTTACACCGGATACGTGGTGTGTGAGTGGAACTGCAAGTGGTTCAGCGCAAGCCACTTGGGGTGATGGTTTGAACCGCAGGCGTCCTTTGGCTTCGGTCACTGTGACAGGCTAATCCGTTTCGGATGCCGCCAACCAGTTTGACAAATTATAAACATAGCTATCCAGATTTGTTGAAAATATCAACGAGTCATCTGGCCGAGATAAACTACGGCGAAGGAATTCCATAGTACGAATTCTCACTTTGTGAATTACCTCCGAAGCGAAATTCTCCAATCTAATGGGACAGATCAAGTTCAAGTTACTTAGAACGCCGGTAAAACGCTGTTGGGCTCCAATGAGTTTGTCTAATTGCTCAGCAGAAGAGTTGAGGTAAGGTGTAGCTAACAAAGCCAAAGAAGTTCTCCGGGGTCAGCGGTAGTTTCTTCCTTTTGAAGTGAGATGTGAACTGTTTAGGAAAACAGGCAGATTAAACGCAATGTTTATAAAAACCCAACATGAATTCGTTCGACCGCAATCTTACACCTTAGCAACAATAAGCGATTAAGTGATTTGACACGTAGTCTTCCTTTGAGAAATTTGATACATTGGGTCCCATTTATCCAATTAATCAAAACAGGAAGACATTGCGGAATTTCGACATTTTGTTTAATCTGTTCAATCGCTTCCTTAAATCAATCAATTCTATCATTTAAATGTGATGCGAATAGCGGACAGTCGAACGTATAAAATTTTAGAGATCAGAAATTCACTACTAAGCCAGATGCAATTAAATTGGGTAAATAAGTTAACTAAGGTTTCTGTCAGTTTTGAAACCAATTTTCTGTCAGTATAGTTCTTCGTCAACTTTCACACAGTCATCAGTTGTATTTCGTCAAGCTTCGTAAGTGACGTCCAGAATGAGCTTTTGCTCTGAACCGGCCTTACATATGCCGGTGACCAAAATGTCAGGATGTACATCACACTGCATATGTGCATGCAGATGCACCTCCTAAAATGACTTTAACCCTCTCGCAACAATACATTCAACGGCGGTAGAGGGTGGTCTCGTGGGCGTTAAAAATATCTTTCGCATCCTACTCGTAGGAACTGATCGGCACCACTCTTTGTTATGTCTTTCCTTTCACCACAAACCGAAGAAACTTCAAACTAACCACTACATCCCTCACTCTAACAGTGAAACTCTCCATTTGGTACTTTAAAGCCCTCTACACTCAATATATTGACAGATAATGTTTTCTGCCATGGGAATTCCCGTGTAGAATTTTTGTGAACCACTTGTATACGGCTTAGTTCGCGTTTTCACATCTTTGATTCACTTTCAGGTAGCACCGTGTCGAAAAGATGCCGTCATCAATGGCTTTGTTACCTGAGTTACTCCGCACTAAACAGTTTTTAACGGTTTTTCCTGACATCCAAAATAATTTTCCCACCATGATCTGTCTGGTTTTCGGCACGCACTCCAGACTTAACATCGCCTCAGATATTGCCAATAGTTTGCTCATTGTGTAACATGATGACGTGCGGTCTGCACTGCTTTTGCATTCACGTTTCAATGGATGATTTCTGATGGGTTGTCTGGCACGCGACCTACCACTTGAAAGGCTTGATCAATGTTCAACTGGTTCAACCAAGTGAGCGAGGATAGCACTATTGATCTGCCGTGTTTTCCCATGTCCCAGCCACTGTGTATGATTCTCTGGGATTCGTTTTGAAAGCTGTTTTAACGTTCGACCAATATAACCTGCCCCATGGGAACAAGTGAATGAGTAGATACATGTAGCTGAGGTCTGAAATGTCAGTCTGTCTTTGTTATGAAACCTGAGCCGCTTCTGACACGGTAGCCAATCTTGATACAATGTGAATGATAGTGTTGTGACCGCAAAAGACGCTTGGCCTGAGAATCCGTTTATTGCGCAAACTCCCGCATAGGCCGCCAAAATTCAAACCACAAACGTGCACACTCATTTGCGCGTTAGACATGCATTCACATACATCATTGTCATTCGCCTTGGTAGAATTTCTGCCGTAGCGCGTACACACTATTTCGATAGTCTCTTCTTGTCCGTCGTCTTCCTGGCGTTCGGAGCTTGCGCTTTTGTTCCTGAATGTCGCCTGTGGGTAATATACTACTTGTGAGTAGCATACTGCTCACAACGAAACTGCCTGTCATACAACAATAACAAGGATAATCGGATTCGTTTGCTGTCCCTATGATTGCGCATGTGATTCTCACTCATAATACTGGCATTTTTGTTCGCATGGTATAACAGTTTTATCAACTGATCAAATTGTGAACCATTTCATTTTTTCAATGAAACTTCATTTTCAGTTCATTGGTTCCTCACTTCTGTTTGCCCATGATACGGGCCGATGGGCGAACGTATGGATGATCGATTTTGGCAAAACACTTTGTCTTCCTGCTAGTTTCCGGCTCGACCATCGAGAAAACTGGCAGTTGGGTAACCATGAAGATGGCTACTTGATCGGCTTAGATAACCTGATCAACCTTTTCCAGGAGTTGTCCGATGAACTCGCAGTCCTACCCACTTCATCTCGTCCCGTTTAAACTGAGATGTCTCCTTTATTTTCCTCCCCACTAGCTCGACTATCTTTCATATGACGCTATAGAATGAACGGTAACAGTGAACTTTTCGCAACTTTGATTTTAGATTTATTTTTTTGTACTATTTTTTTGCGGTCCGATTTTTATTTACGAAGTTTTTCTGATTATTGCTCACGATTACTCACACTTGTTCCGCCTTCTGTTTATCATTCCTGTCGAACGGGATTTTCACTTCCGGTTCATTTGATCTCTTTTTGCAGTACATCTGCAATTGAATGCGACGATTTTTCATATTGGTGTTTGCCGAGATGTACCACTATTCTATAACATACCGTGTTTACACATGTAAATCAATTATTTTCTGTTCATTTTTTCTTATTGTAAGTTCTATTCTGAGCAAAGGTTCAAGATGGCCTAATGTTTATGTTGTAACTCGGTATACGGCTTACGAGCGCGTAAACAGACAACAGAATAACGGTTAGTGAAACGGTATGCAGGACTAATACATATCTTCCCGGCCAACCCAACCACCCGAGGCTAACGAATAAACACAGAGAAAAGACTGGCCTCCGGACAGAGCTACCTTATGTCACTCAATCCGAAAACAACACGGTCACAAACTAGGCCGCATTTAAAGGGTTTGTGACCAATAAGAAAACAAGGACGGAGGTGTACCAGACAAGGATCCAGACAGTACAGTGATATCCCAATTAAAAGACGAGCATGTGAGCGGGATGCCAGAAATTGGCACAAACGTTGAGAACGCATGTGAAGGGTGAAATGGCACATGACCGTGCCTGCTATGAAGGTCACTTCAACAGCAATGAGTAAGGCCGTTGCAAAGGTAAATAAAACGGTATCTTCGGGGAATTGGGTTCTTCCCCGACAGTTTATAGCACCAATCACCATTCCTGCGGTCTTGGGTTTAAGTTTCAATTGCTCCTACTCAAGTTGTGGTTCCGTCAGTAAATTCCTCTAGTTAGGGAGAAAAACACATTATTTTTCGGTAACCTTGCAAAATAAATTACTACACTGCAGTTTCATTCTCATTAGGACGAATGCGAGTGCATGCCTATGTTTCATCTGTGTAAGCTCAACTTCGATACATATACTTATCAGGTGAGCGATGTGAACTTCACATTGGATGTGGTGGAAATTTGGCGTTGGTTATTGAGAATGCTCAGCTGATTTGTGGAAACGTATTACTTTCGTTTGACTCGATGTGAGGAAACGTCGTTCAGTAAAGTGATATATTTAATGATATATTCAATTTCCAATTTACAGGTTGTGCGCTCGTGTTTATGAGTCAGTATTCCTGTCCACGTTGCAGCCACTTAGGCGTTTTGCGCACTTCATTCCAGTTCTGTCCATTTGGCTGCCGTTTCCTGGCGAATCGTTCTGTCTCGTGTTGTCCGTGATCAACCCGCTGTGAGCCTTACCATATTCCAGGCGCGTCGAGATATTCAACTAATTATTGAAATAATCGCGCTTCCTACTCGACTTACTCATCTCACTCGCCTCTTCTTTAAAGGGCTTGCTCCGATTGTGTCAGGGTGCTGGATGTTTACCATTGACCCTTCGATTCCGGGGAGTCCAAGTGATCTAAACGCTCTTGTTCGTGCCCATGATGACAAAAGACCTGTTCTATCGTCTCTTATACCTGGTCCGGATGTCTGGTCGACCATAGTCTCTTACTTTGACTTGGCCTCAGATCTTGAACGGGTGTCATTTTTGTGTGTTATGTCCCATGTCGTACTTCTGTTTATTTTGGCGCTGCTTCCGCTGTCCGTACAAACGCCCGATATTCAGTGTCGTCGTTCTTAGGGTAATACTTGTCACTCCTTGTCTCCGGACACATCTTATAGAATTCTGGACTCTCTACCGTATATCTTCTCAAGCGGTACACTCTACGTTGTTACAATCCTCATCTAATAGTTTTATTCACACTTATTATTTGTACGACTATGCCGTTCTTTTATCGTGCGATTATACCACTCTGTCGACTCATTCGTGTGTGGATTGGACGGGGATGTTTGAAAGTGCTGGATTCCCCCAGTTCTTTTGTACTTCCTGGAATTATCGACCGTCAAAACACGGGTCGTGCTCTATGATGACTGCGGTACTCCAAAGCGAGGCAGGGAATTGTTCACGAAAACGCGCAGAAATATTCCACATATTTGATCTGCCGTAGGAATGGCTTCCACTCGTCTGTGTGCGTCAGTCACTGTCACTGTATAACGGTTCCATCCTAGGTTTGTTGGGTGCATTTGCTCCATGTGTTACTGTGGATTCCGTTGACAATGCTGTCACCATTGTTTCTCGAATTTTTGGCAGTTACGACAAGTCTGAGTGAAACCGCTGACATCCCTCTGCACAATATACGGAAATTATTTTTATTCGTGCTATGTCGAACACGGGCTCTCGCTCCTTACATGAACATTAACGTGTGCGAGTCGAATTATGCCTTCCCTTTGGTTAGCTGGAATAAGTGGCAGTCTTCGTGTTCGCAGCCCGTTCCATACTTGCACTTCAACGACAAATTGGTTATTCATCAAATGTAGCCAATCTCAGTTATGTAACAGCTCCTTCAACCCCGAAGACGACCCCTAAGGTTGGCATATTTCGCATACCTGGGGATCTTGCTGTTGACTGACTAATATTTCTTTGCCAGCAACCAGTACTCCACCCACAAGTATGAATTCAATCGGCATCATTTTTTTGTATCGGTGGAGACTGTGTGTCAGTTGTCACGTTTCCTTCATTGACATGTTCGATGGTAAGAGTGGGCTCGCAATCGAGGTGTCCAACACGCTGGTTGTCTATCTGTATCTTTCGCCGTCGCCTGCCAGATAAGGGGTTTGCGATCTGTCTCTACGTGTAAGGTTATTTTCATCGGTTAAACCATCCATTTTTCTGTCACCCAGACGATGAGTAGACGTTCTTTCTAATTCTGTCAGTACCTGACTGAGGCGTTCATGGCTGTGAAGGGACTGTCCGGGTTTTGAAATCACTCGCATTGATGGACACCGTGGTTTGAAGACCGTGAAGCATCGTGTACTGGTGACAGCCTCCTGTTTGAGTCGCTTGAGCACCATCTCCTCATCTTCAGTCTAAACGAGTTTCTACTTCTTTCCCAGCAGTTAGGAAAGTGGCTGTGCTTTTTGAGCGAACCTCGGCAGGAATTTTGAATCACAACTGGCCATTCTGAGAATAGACTTCAGTTGTCGCTCCGATTTTTGGGTCCGAAAGTTCTTGGTTATCAGTTTTCTCGGTAGTGGTCTAATCTTTCTTTCGCTGTGTCTCAAATTAATCATCATACTTCAGCCGATTTGGCATTTGGACCGACTTCGTCGTCTTGTTGTAGCTGTGCTCTTAACCTTTCTGCGTGTTTCGGCGTCGTGTTGGCGAATTTTTAGACGTCATCCCCATATGCATTCACTCCGGTGCCATCTTCCCGAATGCTAAATACTATTCGTCTAAGGGTAGCTCAATTATTAAAAAAAACCGAATGGCATCCTGAGGAGTTGTTCTTTCCTAAAAAGGCCATATTTCTCTGCCCTTGTAGTTACTGTTAACTAGAACGTGGGCTTATAAGGGATATTAACCTCGTTTCGAATAAACGTGCGAAAATATCTTTCGTTTGTAGCGTCGGGACAGCGTGTATGTTTGCCCCTCCATTCATCTCCTTAAAGTCCACACAAAGTCGCTAGGTTCCGTCTACTTTTCTAGTAATCGTTACTATCGATGAAAGTAGCCTGTTTAATCGTCGAATTATTCCGTTCTCCATTTATATTAACTTATCTAAACAGTTGGAATGCTACTCTCTTATATATTGTCTTACGTTCCACATCTACTTGTTCCATTTGTTTCTAAAATCCATACTGATCATCCGCGTTAGAGAGTAGGTGACTGACTCCAGTGTGTTGTTTAAGTGTGTTCTTTGGGCTTATGTCTGTTTTAAGTCGATGCAGCAGATCATCATCATAGCGACCATGAGCCTGACCAAAACGTACTGTGACTCGGATCACCGCTCACCTCAACAGTGACGTGGAATATCTCGGAAGAAGAGAACGGTATTAAGAATATTGAAAATTGATGAAAGAATACTAAGCGGAAAAACTGGAAACGGTATGAATGATGATAAACCATTGACTGCGGCACTGCCGTTTTGAATAGTGTTTGTAACTAGCGATTTGAATGATCACGAAAATCCTAACCAGACAGGCGACACCCACCCACTTTTTGCTTAATAAAACAGTCAGAGTCTTCATAGTTTGTGACCAAGTTGTTGCTTGACCACCACATGGTTGAACTCAATTGTTGATGGTCTCAGTATATATTGCTGGGTACGGTGAACGTTCTGCTGGCATACGCAGTACGTGACTCAACCATCGCAGGTTATGCGACGTGACTAGCTGACCAATTGTTCATGCATCCCGAGCGACCCGGAATACGGGCCGGCGAATAGCCCTATTGCTCACGCGATCATTCCGCTTGATTTGCGGTAATTAGTGGAAACAGCGTTGGTCAAACACAGCAAGTCTGCTGATGTATTCGTTACGAACAGGCCATGTTTCCGAATCATAGAGCAAAATGGAATGCACAAAAGCGTTATATACACTTTCCTTCGGCGATAGCCGGAGTCTTTCCGGTGACTGATTACGCAGGTTGGCAAAGGTTACTGTACTTTTGACATCCTCAATGACGTCATGAGCCATATTACAGACTGAAGAGGTAGTGCTACCCAAGTATGTGAAACTATCCACAGCCTAAAGCGAATTATCTGCAGTGATGAAAGTAGGAGTGGGAATGCCCCTGTCTTGAAGCAACACTGCACTTTGAAGGTACGAAGCGCATTCCATACAAACCAGCCCGGTCACTCACTTTGTCCAGCACGGTCTGCATGTGTTCGGCAGAGGAGCTAAATAAGGCAATGCCATCGCACACTCCAGATCGGTCAACCGAGCATCAGGAAAATGCCCAAAACCATTCTCACTGCACTCCTCAAGCGTACCTTCTAGAATGTTGTCCATGATCAAATTGATCAGGAAGAGACAGATCTAACAGCCCTGAGGAACACCATAGCCTCTCACCCCGCTTGCAAAGTTGGCAACTGGTTTACGCATTTCTCTGGAACTCCCATGCAGAGCGGAGAGTTCTAGAGGTCGCTACAAGCAATCAAATGGAAAGGAGCTTTCAGGTTTGAGAAAATAAGGACCGTTGGTTGTCAATGAGAGTGCCGATGCTCCAAAATCTGTTACAAGATAAAAACGTGATCAGCTCATCCTCGACCCAACCGGAATCCTGCCTGTTCTTCAAGTATCTGGAATTTCCTGCGCTCAATGAGCCGACAAATAATGAGGACACTGAGTAATCTGGACGCAATAGACAATAGACCAATTTTTCTGTGGTTCTCATACAGATTTCGGATCCCTGTTTTGAATACAGACATTACTGAAGAGTAGTAGGGGATTTTGGTTTTCATATAGATTGAACATCACCCACAATTGATTGCAGATGTCGCATTCCCATAGATTTTCCAGTCGACCAGTACTAACAGACAAGTGTGTCTGAGCGTTTATATATGATGACGCAATCGTGCGGAATGTGAAGTCAGTGTTGCAGTGGCCAACACGGTTGCCGCATGAAAATATAGTCAGAAACCTAGTCCTATTATAGCAATGACGTGCATTGCTGACGGTCTGTAATAAGGGTGAAAATGTATTTAAATGTTTCTTTTCAAGAGTCCGACTAGAAAATCTATGTGTTTAAAAGCTGCGAGAAATTTCCAGTGTTGTTCAATGTATGTGAATCAAAACTCTCCTACTGTTCACTGATAACTAAAATTTACCAAGCTACGTGAAGCACCAAATTGCACCCGATTTCACGCATCTACGCAAAACTGAAACCAAAGATGAAATCCAGGGATTGAGTTAATTGAAAAGTTACGTTTCTTAATTGCGACTGTCCGTCAAACAACGAGAGGAGTTTTTTATGTATCTAATAGCGGAGTGATACAAGAACGCAGAACTAACTGCAGTTCGTTTAGATGTTGAGACCATAAAAATCATTGGTTAACAAGCAAAAGCGTCTATTCGACTTGATAGTTATCGATGTTACATTAGGACTCGTTATAGATTAAACGTATTCAATCAGTCAAACGCAACAGCAGCAGATTCGAGATCCAGAGGGCCACGGAGTAGCGTTATTGTTTTAAGCCAATTCCTGTCTTAATATGTGATATATCCCGGAGTTTCCGAAAGATATTTATGGTTACATTTAGGTTAACTCGTTTCGGTATTGGATGGAACGCTTTTCAACTCGTTCTTGTTGATGAACTAAATTTGTCCAACTAGTGTACTACGCAACATCTAGCGTGTTTTAAGCAGTTCCCGCTTTGTGGTCACTTTCGTCGGTTTGAATTAACATTTGGTTCAGAAATAAAACGTCCTCAATATCTGGCGTTATAAATTGTCCTCATACTGTTCTCAAGGTCTGTTCTTTATTTCAGGATACATTTTCTTTAAAATAGCTAAGTTTATCTAATAGTATTATGATCTGGGAAAGGTTCATATACTTTATAAAATGCACACATGTTAATCAAGATTGACAGTAAATTATATTTCTACTGGTGTTCATCAACCTTGATCTTTATGTATTGATGAATCGGTGCACTTTATTGAGACTCCAGTTGGTTTTAATGATAACATCTGGAAACGTTTCCTAGTGACTATTATCCTTGAGGTCAGTCATGGAATGCATATTCCTTTGGTAGCTGTTTTCTAATGTTGCGGGATTATATGCAGAAATGAAATATTATGTTGATTTCTGTGCGATTGTTTACATCCGGTATTTCATGTTTACTGCGATCGTTTTCAACAGTTTTTGTGCAATAACTGGCAGTGTCCAAATTATATGGAAGTTTTTAAATGAATTGTTGGTTACTTGTAGCAGTTTAAGCGATTTTGTTACCTCAAATCTTTCTGGTAGTTCCAAAAAAATGTGTATGTACACGTGATTTCATGTAATGTTCTTTCGGGTTTCCGTTTTCGAATGCTAGCAGGAAACCTCAATCAAAACTGTGATTTGAAAATGTTACATTAACAATTTGGCATTAATTCAACAGCCAGTAAAATCAAGGATGATCTGGCAAATGTTGTACCAACGAAAGAGAAACCTCTTTAACACAAATTTTGATCGCTTTTTCACCTAGGTGTTGATATTTTCAGCAGCTTCATTGCTGACTATGATTTCTGTTTGAAAATAAACAAAAATTGAATGATGGAACTTATAAGGGCAAGCAATCAGTCGAAGTTTTCAGCAATCCAGTTTGATGTTAATAGGCCTCAAAAGTTTGGCACTCATGTCCTTTTTAGTTTCTGAGATGCACTGTGTGAAGCCTGCTGCACTCCTCTAGAGCTTTCGTCGAGTCGTCAACTTTACGCATTATTAGTTCATTTTGGTAGGGAGAACGGTTTACTTGAACCGTGGTCAGTTTTCTTGGCAAATAACTTGGTTTATTTGACATACACAGAGAGGAAAGATCTCTGATTCCTGGATAGGACGTTAAGCACTAACGTAGAAATAATCGAATACCAAGCTGGACCTCAACGCTTACTTAAACTGGCATACTCATCCCATCATGTCCACATTCTACTACTGTTGTATGACAGGCAGTTTCGTTGTGAGTAGTGTACTACTCACAAGTAGTATGTTACCCACAGAAGACATTCAGGAACAAAGGGGCAAGCTGTGAACGCCAGGAAGACGAAGGACAAGAAGAGACTATCAAAATAGTGTGTACGCGCTACGGCAGAAATTCTACCAAGGCGAATGACAATGATGTATATGAATGCATGTCTAACGCGCAAATGAGTGTACGCGTTTGTGGTTCGATTTTTGACATAACCTATACGGGCGTTTGCACAATAGTCGAATTCTCAGGCCAAGCGTCTTTTGTGCTCACAACAACTGGTGCAGTGACGAACGCGAGAACGAGGATACCCTGGCCGCAGCCGTTCGAAGATGGAGACGTTCGGGCGTTCCTGGAGGACTTCGAGGACGTGGCCGAAGGGGTAGGAATCAAGACCGACCGTGGGAAGCTGGCTGCCCTGCGGACACTGGTGAAGGGCAGGGCGAAGGCGGTGCTGGACGCAGCGCGAAGAGGCCCTGCGAAGATGGAGTGGGCCGCTGCAAAAGAGGCGCTGGTGGCTGTGTTTGACACCCTGGCCGACTGCGACGAGGCCATACGTCGGTTCAAGGCGGCCAGGCTTGGACAAGGAGCGGATCCATCCGTGTTTGCCGCCACTCTGCAAGGTTTGCTGGATAGGGCTCTGCCAGGATTTGATCAAGAACCACGACAGCAGTTGTTAACGGAGCCGATTTCCTTGCTGCAACAGATGTTGTGATTGACTTGAAGCTCAAATGTTGTCAACCAGGTATGGCTCCCTGACACTCACAGGACAGCGACAGGATAGCATCAACGAAGTACGCACAGCTAAAACCCCCATTTGCACTGCCCCCTTGCTCCAGTCCACGGTAGAGAAATATGCGGAAGTATTTGCAAACGATGATGATCCGTACGGATTCTGCAACTGGATTGCACATGAAATACCAACTACCGG
>JTDE01003939.1:0-12582 GCA_014338405.1 Paragonimus skrjabini miyazakii
GTTGTTCTAAGATCAGTCATTTTGCAAAAGTCTGCCGTACACGCTCTGTCCATGCACTAGAAGGAGGTACTGTTACTGAGCAAGAAGAACTTCCTACCGTAGAAACAATTTGTGCTGTACGTTCTGGCGAAAATGTTACTACTTCCAAGTCTTTTACAGAACCACGACTGCCACGTTCCGATGTTCGAACCATTTATTTTCTAACTTCGTCCTTAAAACTGCCTCTTGAAATGGAACTAGACTCTGCATCTCCAATAACTATAATTCCCTATTCATTGTATGAGCGTCATTTCAAACATCTACCTGCGTACCCGACGGTTTATAAATTTGACAGCTATTCCAACACACCCATAGAAATGAAGGGATTTATATTACTCCAACTTTGTGTTGAACTTTCTCCACCTGCTTCTGTTGCTGTATATATATGCAACACTGACAGAAAACCGTTGTTAGGTCGTAACGCAATGGTTGCTCTCAACCTGGTACCTTCTGTTGAACGTATGACAATAGCTTTTGTTGACGTGCCATTATTGCATCATAAATACCCACAATTGTTTTCCGATTCCATTGGTCGTGCAGTCAACGTGGCCCACCAAATTCGTTTAAAGTCGGATGCAAAACCGTCCTCCATATCACAGCTGCAACCGATACCTCTTGCAAAGCGGGATGCAGTTTCTGCCGCTATCATTTCGATGCTTCAAAATGACATAATTGAACCAATTACATGCTCGGCTTGGGTACATCCATTAGTTGCGGTCTTCAAAAAAGACGGTAGCGTTCGACTGGGCACAGATATTCGGGCACTTAACGATCAAATTGTGGTTGAAAAATTCATTTTGCCTAATCATGATGAACTGTTAATTAAACTTACTGGTGTAAAATTTTTCTCAAAATTGGATATCAAAAGTGCTTTCTTTCATATGCCACTTACGGACGATTCCAGACCTCTCATGGCTTTTCTCACTACAGAAGGTCTGTTCCAGTACAAAGTTTTACCAATGGGTTTAAGTTCAGCTCCATCAGCTTGGCAAAGATTTATGACCCAGTCTTTATCTCCATGCCGGGGTTCTATTGTGTACATGGATGATATATGTGTTTTCGAGAAATCTACAGAAGAACCTGATTTCAACCTTCACTCTGTGTTACACCGTCTCCATCAATTGAACTTGCGTCTGAACATGAACAAGTGTGTATTCTGTGTGACTGAAATATCCTTCTTTGGTAATATTGTTGTGACCGCAAAAGACGCTTGGCCTGAGAATTCGTTTATTGCACAAACGCCCATATAGGTCATGTCAAAAATCAAACCTCAAACGCGTATACTCATTTGCAAGTTAGTTATGCATTCACATCCATCATTGTCATTCGCCTTGCTGGAACTTCTGCCGAGCGCGTACACACTATGTCGATAGTCTCTCCTTGTCCTCCGTCTTCCTGGCATTCGCAGCTTGCCCTTTTGTTCCTGAACGTTGCCTTTGGGTAGCATACTACTTGTGAGTAGTATACTACTCACAACGAAACTGCCTGTCATACAACAATATTATATCTGGTGAAGGAGTTCGCCCCAACGTGGAGAATACTGAGGCTATTGCGAATGCTCCAGAACCTACGAATCTGCTTCAACTCAAACGTTACTTTGTACTCTGCTCATACTATTTAAGCCGTCTTCGGTACTTCGCCACTGTGGTCGAGCCACTGCGATTACTTACGAGATCCAATATTCCTTTTGAATGGTCCGACACCCAGAGAGGAGCATTTTCACACGTGAAACAGATGATCGTTTCCGTTCCTGTCGTCAGTGTCTTTGATGAATCATGTAGTACGTTCGTTTCAACAGATGCTTCTGATGCTGGTCTAGGAGCCGTTATTTCTCAGATTCAACGAGGACAGGAAAAGGTTATTGCCTACGCATCAAGAACGCTCTCTGTTACGGAACGTAAATATTCGGCCAGCGAAAAAGAAGCTTTAGCCTGTGTCTGGGCCTGTGAGAAGTGGCATACGTACCTTTTCGGTAGACGCTTTACTCTGAGAACTGATCATGCAGCATTAACGACACTTCTCAGTCAAGGAACCAAAGGTCATAGACCATTAAGGATCAGTCGGTGGTATGCCAGACTACTGAATTACGACTTCGAAGTTAAATATCGAAGTGGTTCAGAAAATCAAGTAGCTGACGCACTTTCCCGGTTACCCTTATCTATGCAAATCGATACAGACGACATGAACGAATTCGAAATGGTGGCTGCCATTGATGATCTAGAAATGCATGCGGTAACCAGAAAGCGATTGCGAGAGCATACACAAATGGACAATGAACACCAACAACTGGAACAATACATCTCTGCCGGATGGCCTAATGTCAAAAATATTACGGAGGAGCTAAAATGCTACTACCCCCTGCGACAGGAGCTTTCTCGTTCCACCGTCCAGTTTGAAACGTGAGATTATGCTTTGTGCTCATGAGGGACATCCTGGAATCACAAGGACCCTTCGTCGTGCTAGCGAATGGTATTGGTGGCCACGAATGTCTTCGTCAATTGAGACCCTCGTTAATGATTGCGCTCCTTGCCAACACGCTGATAAATCAACCAAACCCATAGTTGCCCCTGTGCAGCCAGTGGAATATCCTATTCGCCCGTGGGCAAAGCTGGCTATCGATATTATGGGACCTTTTGCGACAGCTACTACAAACCAACGTAACCTACTGGTCGCCAATTGCTACTACAGTAAATGGCCTGAGGTACATATTTGTGGAGATGTCACGTCATCCACAGTAATTCACTGGATGAAGCACCTTATTGCCCGCTTCGGGATTCCTGAAGAGATTGTCACCGATAATGGATCCCAATTTTTCAGTTATGAGTTCGAAGAATTTTTACGTCGACAGGGAATAAAACATTCACGGACTGTTCCCTACAATCCCTCAATTAATGGTATGGTGGAACGGTTGAATCGCTCTTTGAAGGAGTATATACAGGCATTACAGTTACAAGAAGAGACGTGGGAGGATTCTGTGCTTCAAGCGTTATTCACTTATCGCACCAGCCACCATAGAGCGATCGGGAAAACGCCTGCTGAACTTATGTTCGGGAGAGCTCTACGTACGAAACTCAACGCAGCTCACCAACCTGCAAATGAAGACAAACCTACCGAGCTGCTCCGGAGAGAAACTTACCGAAATACCTATGCTAGGTCAGCAAAAACTCTGGCACCCGGAACATTTGTTCGCTTGAAGAATCAGTCTCACAACAAAGGACACATAAGCTTTTCATCCCCGGTCTCCATAAGGCGTACTCTCGGACCCGGTACATACGAGTTGGATAATAACAAGAAAGTAAATCAACGTCAATTATTTGCTGGACGATTGACCCAGGGAGTCACCTTACCTTCACGTACGGAGCAACCCGTTGGAAACCCCTCAACTCCTCGTCGCTCATCACGGGCTCCGAAGTCGGTCGACCGTTTTATCCACGCCCAATTGAACAAAAGTGAGTGATGTTGTATGTGTGTGTAAATCCATTACATTCACCTCGGATCTGATTGGCTACTCACACACTCGCATGATACACCGCCACTATGATTGGTTTAACTCTTACTCATTCACTGGTTTAAGGTCACTTGTTACGTTTGTGGGTCAGATTGCATACATGCTGTTTACGCTCGTTACGATTGCCTTGCGTTCTGATTTACGACACAACATTATCCCGAAACGGTTTGTGACTTTCAACAGTGAGCATTTAATGCAACCATAAAGAAACATTTATCCAAATTCAACAGCACACTGTATCGCATTATGGCTATATTGGTTCTGTAATTCTGTGTTGTTTCGCAGACAGCGAACAGACGCAACTTAGACTTCTCTGAAGCATTACTCATACATCTTAAAATCTCTTCTAGTTGGTAGCGAATATGACACTACCTCAGTGCTTCATTACACAGGAACCTATTAGTAATCTCGCTATATTTTCTTCTCCCAGGTATCTGGTTTCTTTCATGTTCTCCATTTACCTGGTGTGTATATATCACTCTCGTTTTTAGTTTGTCAGTTTAAAACCTACACTAAGTAACTGTTCACTTCACTCGTCAATTGATTTGTGTATGATTGAAGTTTGAATCTCTTGTTGATCTGTCTATTGCCGAGCGGTCCACGGTGGATTACTTATCTCATATTTTCAAGCACTGAAACAGCTTACACATTCAAGCATGTCACACACGTCTCTAAAACCTAGCGTTGTCCATATTCGAGCCTAATCTTTTGTCCACTTAGTTATGGGTCAGTGACGGACGAAGAAATATTTTTCAGCGTTTTACGGGCTTCTTCCGTTATTGCGCTTTGTGTGGAGGACGTAAAGGTCTTGAAAAGAAATCAAGACATGAAATTTGGACTCCATAAGCCACGATTATAAATTCTAACTGAACAGCTTACGTGTTATTTTCTTTCATGGTGCACTTTCTACCCAAATCTTGCCAACTGAATGTAGTGTTGAGTTTGCCAAAAGGTATTTGGGGCTACACACTACGGGCCGTCATTGTGAAACATTCATAGACTAACTTTCCAAGCGTAAATGATAGAACCGACTTCAGTTTATGGATATATGACAGGTGTGAATACCCACGACAACACGTGACAAAGAATTAAATCCAGGTCGGATTTAAACTGATGAAGCTATCGAATTTCATAACTGAAATTTTCATCCCAAGCTGTTGTTCTAGCTAACCTTTGGTACCAGAAATTCGCAAATGATCATGCAGTGCACGACACCAGGATTGCACTTTACAGCATATAACGAAAATCTTCTGTTTCCACCTTGCACTGGTTGCCTTTCATTAGCTTAGACAATGAGATGATCATTCCATGGCAGTATATAGTCGGATAAAGTTAATCTAGCCTTTCAATTCCTACACTCATCTGATTCAGTTCGAAACAGAAAAACAAACTTGTGCTGTTATCCAACCTGATCAATTTTTGAAACACAAGCGACTGCGATTTTTCCTTGATGTCTGTACATCATTGACTCATAGTGATCCACGCCTGTCACTTTCATGGTTGCATTTGACTGGTGCAGAAACTGTCCCGGAAACCAATTAACGACGTCCTGTGACGAATCATGAATTCCACAAGCAGTCATGTCGAATGAAAACGGACTACATTTCATATAGTCGAAGCCATGGCGAATTAGCATGGACTCACCGGCATTCACAAACACCGACAGACAAACGTAACCAGTATTCGCGTACTGCTTCTTCCCCCCTGCAACCTCATAATCAATGACCTGAACTGTCCTTAGAACGGAGCACTTTATCTTCAACTAACGTATCCGTTACAAGCTAGCCACCTAGCCAGTATCAACGCACGATTAGTCCACCAGTCTAACACCGATATCTAATTTCATAAGCTGAGGTTTGCTTCGTTTAGCACTCATCAGTCATCCGAGTTGGTTCCTATTTACAGCATCGATCCAATCATCAAGTGATCCACTGTTTGGATGGCGGCTTATGCACTGCTGTGCTTTTCAACAAATTTCGTGGTAACTGTTGAAAGATACAGAAAACTAATGTCTCCATTTTCTAAGCACGTCCTAACCAACGGCCACGTCATCGACTCAGCTTGTGCATTCAAAATCCTATAACGTCATTCTGATATATGATTCTTGTGGTCCGTCGAGGCGACTGAACTGAACGGCTGAAGCCAGCCTTGTGTGTTCAGAACAAGTTGTTCGCTTACTGAACATTGTAGTTGATCTAGTGACCCTTCTTAACCCACTGCTTGTCTATTCATCCAATCGATTCATGTTATGAAAACGTCGGTAATGATGAGTCATTTCGAAATGATATGGAGATGTTCAACCACTTGGGTTCTCCACTGATAACCAATCATCTCGTATCCCATTCTAGTTTCTGGCAAAATTTTCTCCTTTTTTAGTCTCATGTAGCCTCGGAACTTTCACATGGTCAGGGTAACCACTCAGCTGGAATCATTGACCTCTGGGCACAGATCGGACAACTAAGGCACTCAACATCGCCAAAATACTCGGGAGAATATTTTGCATACAACTCGACAACAGTGGTACTATGAGTGGCAACTAAAGTAACATTCGCTTTCTGCTCACGCCACTGCTCACATAAAAATCCTGTGTGGTTAACCAGTTTACTTCTCAAGAGCTACACTCCACCTCACTACTAAGTCCCAAGCCATCTAGCTACGTGACAAAAAGAGTTGCACTAACAGGACCTAAAACGTTACTAATGGTACCAACAGATAAACCCCAAACTACATTCCTGTGAGGAAACAAGTGATGGGTTGTGGGTAAAAGTTGGATAGGATTGGCCTACTTTGGTTCGTGTTTGTGATAACATCAATCTTAGAACACCAATAATTCGTTTCCTATTGTTACATTTTTCGTTAAATGCCGGCTAACTAGCGGAGCGCATTTTGCTTTAGATAGTGCTGGTTAGAAGAAGTCGCTTCAGAGATTATCGAATGTGGACTGCACTGGCACGTGAACATGCCGGCTAAATACATCCGTGACCAGGTATCTACAAGAATGTGCCGTTTTGGTTTATCTCATAAGTGGAAGTTTCTCGTCTGTAATTGGTGTCGACGAACTTTGAGTACTTTTGGGTACTCGGGAACTTCTAGCATGCTGTTGAGTATGACACGGAATTATGTGAACGCACTTAGTGAAAAGATGTGAACGGGTATATTAGGTAACATTCTAGCCGTTCTACAACCTACTTCGGACCGACTGGTTTGATCACTCGGTCTTCTTTTCTCTTTTAATTTGCTCCATCGCTATGATCACATATGCACTGTTTCCGAAACGGAGAGGGGTTAGGTCCATGCTCCCGATTACGTTTTTCACTACTTATCCGTCATCGTTGTAAACCCCTTCTTGCTGGCCTGAAAATAGTGCACGGTATGTGCCACATACTACAGACAACCATCGAAGCATCACGTTGACAATTATCTTCTAGAAATCAGTAAGTCAGTGCATTTTAAGTGGGACAGCAGCCGCTTGGATGAGTTCCTCTGGCATTCTGGTGCAAGAATAACTGAGGTTTACCGGCACTACCCGTTTCCATCCCGTGCACGTTAAATTTGAACATGAAGGATGGTTAGATCGTCCAAACCATTTCAGATTGAAAAGTAGTTATTAGTATAGGGGCAGAGTTACACTCCACACTCGAATCGCGTCGTTTTCAGTAGGACGCCGTTTTCTGTACGCTGGCGAGATACTCGTGAAGCAAGTGGGCGTCGCTATTTTACAAGCTCGTCAGAGGAGCATATATGAGGATTTGCCCATCGACTGTGTGGGTCATATGATTTTTCCACTTATCGCACTCCATACATACTTGAAGTATTGGGTATGCAATCCCAAATGTATGCATCACAGGTGTCTGATCGAATTAGATAAGCAACGCAGAAGCCCCAGATAACGACTACATAGATCACTTTGCCAGTGAAAACCAGAACCTAACCTGACGATCGAAGGCACCAGCCCTGGTTTGTTTAAATATCTCCTAGCAGAATTTTTGGCACAGTGGTATTGCAATTAAGTGATAGTATGAATGAAGCATCAGGCGGCAGACATTCTCGTTGTTCGCCCAAACTTTCATGACAGTTTTCACCTTCAACTAGTCGTGAAGGTCGAGTCACAAGCCGTCGACATTATAGCTAAGCCGAAGCACTCTATTCTACACGAATGTTTAACCAATCAGCAACTAGTCGATAATACGGGGAGAAGGTAAAGTCGACTGATCAAGTGCGTTTCGTCTGCCTCCTCACGACTGCTAACACTACAGTACAACGGTACCTGCGTTGAGGACCGCAATCTTCCTGATTCGTCCGTCCAATCATATACCAGACAATTGTGATTGGACTGGTCTGACTGACACTAATAAATAGGGAACCGTGATGATTCTGGACTGCATTTGTGATCCAGGTGAAGCTCGAGGTACGTCGTGATGTTTCATTCTGTAGATTTGTTTCTTGTTGTGTTGAATTGAGTGGTAACGCCAAAGCTGGCGCATTTCTTATTTGGTCACCAATTCTCTCCACAGCATCAACAACCACACTTGCATCGAGAGCTATGCCACACCCGGAGCCTCACGATGATTTTCGGCGATTTTGCCAAGTCGTGGCCACAGCCGTGGTTGACTTGTGGAGTGACGAGGAAAAGAGCAAAGGGTGTGTGTCAAGAACACCAAGTTTATGGCTTCCAGAGTTCGTTAGGTGCCAGACGGATTTTGAGCGTGTAACCGTCCTGATGCGTATTCCTTCTGTTCGACAATTCACGCTACTTCCCGGTAAGCACGAATGAGCGATTTGTTGAATTTCGATGAGTGATTTTGATCTTATTTCTCGTTTTCTCAACGTGTTTGATTAGGGTCTTATGTATCCATGTGAATATTCTTGTCATTTTGTTCTTGGTTGAATCCTTCTCACTGTCGTTACCTACAACCAACATTCTGCGCGTGCAATGAGCAACTTATTTCATTCAGCACCACCCCTGTGTTTTATATCCTCAACTGAAATAATCCACCTCCTGATCTGCCAAAAGAAATAGTCAGCTAATTAGATTGGCATAAACAGTACTACTTATTTCTGTCTGAATTAAAGATTGTTCACTTTCTCATAGTATAAACAGCCTGTCTCCATCGAATCTCAAGAGCGACAATGTTGCTGTAAGGTTGTCTGTCAGTTAGGTGGGTCGAAAAGTTGCATTCACAAAAATCTGGGTTATGACCAATTGTGGTGTATTATCAGGCCGGAGGGTCGAGTATTCAAACACTCGGCGGAATGCCTCAACACGGGGAGAGGCACGTCCACAAATCCTCAAAGGTCGGATGGCGAACAACTTAGGCAATCGGATCGGACCAACGGGCGAGACATGGCACGCAAAATAGGATGGACGACCAAATCGGAGGCTCGATTATTCCAACACTCAGAGGAATATCTCGACACAGTCATGGAGTACAGTCAAAGCTCACAGTGGAGAGATGGAGAACAACACTAGCGACCGGATGAGCCATTGCTCAACGAAGTCGGACCAACGAACGAATAGTGGAAGGCGGAAAATCCTCGGATAGTAGTCATCGATCACACACATAAACCGGGCAGAAGTGTACACCACGTGTGAGCGGAAACGGGGGTTGTTATGGCCTGGAATTGTGATTCAAATTCGCGAGCGCGCGTGTGGCTTGGTAACTAGCGTGTTGGACAATAAAGATTGTGCTCTATTGGAAGCCTCCTCGCTACACAATGTATAATGTGTTTAAGTTTCACCATGAATTCGCAATGAAACCTTAAGTCAGTGGTCTGTTCAGATCTGAGTTCACTAGCTATTGCTCCCACACATGGAATTGCATGAATATTGCGTATTGTCCAGACAGTCTACGCGCGTGGCGGCTGTTCGTATTCACAAGCGAGTCGTAAACACTGCTGCTGTCGTCGTGCCTAATTCGTAGTTGAAAATGTGTGCATGAATCCAGTCTGAACGGCCACTAGGGCCGTACCGCATGGTCCCGTGACGTACCATAAACTATGCATATATTCTCAATCGTGCCACTCTGTTAAATTATGCCATTGGGTCAGAAAGTCCCGAGGAAAAAATGAGGGGCGTATAATCGCCGATGCACTATAGCCGGCCTTTCTCAGAGTCATACACTACCGTATTACTTCTGGTATATATAAATCAGGGCCTGAACTTAACTGCGTGTTGGTGACTACATTCACGGGATCAGATTTGAGTAACACAAGTAGCCGGCCCGATTGTCCGTATCGATGCTTTGACAGTTTGACACCGGCAATGACTAACCAGTATACTGTGCGGGAAACTACTGGAATGTGGAGAACGGTCCACTTCTGTCACATCTCGACAGGATTCTAAGAGTTCGGATTGCAAGGAACTAATCGTCTGATAACAGGTTCACATATGTCTTTGTTCAAACTAATATTCGTGTGGACGATCAGCAGGAATGGGAAAAGTTTGTCTATGATGCAGAATTAAAATGTCACTGGAAGGAAGCATAACGTGGAATGTTATTTGCAACTCCAGCTTACCAGGGCGAATCAGAAACTCATGTGAGACGATGACGTAGAGCTTAATCGTATCCGTCCCATTTCCTAGTCAGTGTGTTCGCCTTGGCAACGGGATAAAATAGTCATCTCCTGTCAAACCTTAGAGGCCGCACAATAAATCCTGTCTATAACAGCTCTCCCATCATATGAATAAATTACTCGAACTCTTGATGCCAAAATTTTGATAGGTGACCAAACCACAAAACTGACGACGCGCGTGTTTGATTTGACGTTAAATTTTCCCTCATGAAGCTGACAGATATTTCCATCTCAGCATAGTTTGGGGGAATTCTTCTCTATGCTTAGTTCACTAGGAGTGGCTGCGCAGGATCTAACTCTCGGTTACCACATACCCTTTTCAGACTTGGTTACAGCGGAACTGATATTTTGTCGTTCCCGTGTCAGAGTATGCCACTAACTCAGTTTATTATGTAGTGAAGGCAACCTCTGTCATTTTTCTCCGTTCATTTTGCGCTAATTTGCCATCTTGGATCGGCCTTGGGTAGTCGCGCTCTCTGTTTCCCCGGATTGCCAGTACTCAGTAGATTGGACAGACGTAGACTGTCACATTCCCGTTTCATTACGGTCTCCCCACGATTAATCTAACTTAACGCATTGAAGCCTCAAATGAAGGAGATTGTAATAAGTGCGGTGATGAAGTTTGTTCTATTTCCGGGTACCGAACCAAACCCGTATGCAACACACACTCATATTTACCGCACATTTTCCGACTCACTCTTTCAGGATGAACGGAGCAGGTCGGTGTCACTATTGACGTCTCAGTAATCAGTGATTACGCGATCACGAAGTACTACGGTTGTTTGACAGGCCATCATTTTTCACTCAATAATATGTGTAACTCTATTTGTTTACCTGACCTAGCTTTAGTGTCACTGTGTCATTCATGCTGATAGGCAAATATTAACTGATTGTGAGTGGAGATTACAGGCACTGACAGGCGTAGCTAACCTAGGTTGTGAGTTACACATTCTCCGTGTGTGATCTGTTCCGTGTGCGTAATGTCAACTTACCTGCTCACGTTTTTGTTCCAGGGTGTGAGTCAAAATTAGCGAAAAATATCGAAATTTCTATCCGCCCACTAGTGACGAACAATCAGACGAGTGATTAGGTGAACTTGGCTGCTGGGTCTACGAGGGTTTGGAACGTCGAGTAAAAGACATCGAAGTGAATGATAGTCGATAGATCTATGAACCGTCTTCTGTGCACTAGTTTTAGCTTAACCCATAAATATACCGTTAACGTCAAGTCATGTTAGCACTGCGTACCGTTTTGTTTCGTTAGATATGGCTACCACAGGACAAATGCAGGTTAATCGGGTCTACCAGAGCAATTAGGCGATCGTGACTGTTGTGGGATTCTTTGTTTATTTGCGATACAACTCTCCTCAACCACATCAGAGCCGCAGATCACACTGTGTGAAATTACTATTTCTGACTAATGTGTTTCATTTTTCCTCCTCGTCAGCAAATCAAAGTTCAGTTTGTCGGTCCAGCCTGAAAAGCGATTCCAAGTCTGAAGAACTGCGCGGATTGGGCAATTACGCATGGCAACGTCATCAGACTCCACAGGCATCATCGTTCTATACGAAGGCGGTGCTACATGCAGCCAGTCCGGTAAAGTGCGCGTTGGCGTTCGCGAATCGCTCGTGTGTGTTGGTTCGTGTTGGCGTCAATCAGGCCGTGTTAGACGACATAACACACGCACTGGAGGTAATTATTTGGGCATCTCACCGGGTTTTATTGCGCAGTTAGCTTTGGATTTAATCTTCACAGTCTCGTTCGTCTAAAATTATAATCCAACCTGTTCAACTGATGTACTGCAGCGTCGTATCTCTTAAAGGACAAATCAGTAGAAAACATATTGAAGGTTTGCCTAGTTTCCAGAACAACATAATTGACAGATTCTACAGGGTGGTCATTTTACTCGCAGTTTGGTAGGTCCTCAGTGGAAACAGCACGTTGATTCTGGTCAGAATCAATGGAATTTATTTTCGGATTACTACAAGTGGAGATGGGAGTACTATGGCAATGCATCCGTCGCGAAGCTCGAACAACCAAACCTTCACATCCAGTTACACGATATTACCGCTCCGCTTCCCATCCATCGAAGTCGGCCTGCATAACGTCAGTATTAGCTGTTCCTATACCTACATCCTACTGGTTGAACTACCGTACTGTAGACCCTTCATACATATCCTTCTTTGTTGACTACGTTAAATACTAGCCTAACATTTATCATATTGTTTCACTTAATATATTCTGAACTGATAATATGAACTTCCCCTTCTGATAAATGGATTAAGAATAACACAACGTTACGAGCAAGTTGTAATACTCTACGTTTCAACCACCTCGGGTGGCCTTCCTCAGGAGTGTTGTAAGCGAAATCACATTAACAAAGGAACAGAGGTCATGGGATTTGTCGTGGTTAGGTCATTCTGTATTGCGTCTGAACTGATTGGCCTAATCCTTTGCCTATTA
>JTDE01003939.1:21315-31442 GCA_014338405.1 Paragonimus skrjabini miyazakii
AGAAGACGGCGCACCTTTGTCTGTGGCTAAACATTGTTCGAAAACTCACTAAAAACGACTTCAGTAGAAATCGCCAGCGTACTAATCAGAAAGTCGCTTACTTTTTACGAGGATGATACTAAACCCGACTTGTCATGCGGAAACTATTTGCCGTGTGTGTTAAGATTGATCACTGTTCTGCTCCAGTTCCCCACATATAGTCGTCAGTGTAAAATGAATTAAAATGATTGAAGCGGATGTAGATACATGTGCTGTTTAGTGCAAAGGTCGTATGGTGGTTAGACCGAGCCCACTCTGCTTCGCTAAGATTCGCTTTGAATCCAATAATTGTCAACCATACAGAGAAACGAACGCGTAGCCTTGTACAGTGTTAAATGTAACACTAGCTAACTTATGTTAATTGCTCTCGTGCAAAGTGTTCAAAACTGTGGGTATCCGGGCCTACCTCCAGGCCATCAGAGCCAATTATGATGCGGTTCAAATCGATGTATGACTCGGCTATTACCTAGCGGAAGTACCGATGTTATTATTTCGCAAGCCAGTAAAATTACACAGATTTCGTCACGATTTCTCATGAGATAACTCGCGAAAACCCAGAGGTGATTGAAGACATCTAGGTGGACATAAGTTTTCGATAGTTCATCTTCAGACCGGGATCGATATTGGGTTACCATCATTGAAATTGAAAGAGCCTTTGCTCCGCTGCACTTTCGACATATAACTGCTGTTCAACGGTATGCTGTATCGGCAGACAGATGGCGTAGCAATGGGATCCCCGCTCGGACCTCTCTTGGCCGATATCTTCATGGGAAAGCTTAAACGCAGTACGCTTCGAACCGCCATCAATCAATTCAGTCAATACCACCAATACGTAGACGATATACTTATCGTAGCCAGTTCGGGTGCTAATATGCACATAGTACTCGATACATTCACTCGCGCTTATCAGTCAGTTAAGCTTACACGTGAGGAGGAGACCGATGTTCGTTTACATCGATTAATAGACGAAACTATTCAACGCAGGATTCATTGAAATAATAGGTGGACAGGTCAGTTCACAAACTTTTACCGTTGTGTACCCCCAACAACAGAAAAGAAATCTAGTGCGCTGCCTGACTGATAGGGCATACAAAATTTGTTCAACAAAAAGTGAACTCGAATTCATCAAGAACGTACTTCATGATAACGACTACCTGGAATGATTTATCGCTAGAAATATGATCAGACTATCGCCTGAACCTGAAGTGCATGACCTAAGAAAGAAGCCTATGTTTATTCGAGTGTCGTTCAAAGGTGACAATGCCGCAGAATGACTGACAAATAGGCTCAAACAGACAATCAGCAGGACCTGTGCTACAGCTGAAATTCGTATTCAATTCTCCACATTCCCAATCCTCAGGTTTTATAACAAAGATGGACTGACAGTTCAAACCTCATTTATGTGTATCTACTCAACCACTTGTTCTTGTGAAGCAGGTTTTATTGGTGGAACGTCAAGATAACTTTCGAAGCGTATCCGAAAACACCACCCACGATGGCTGGGGCACGGGGAATCATGATCGGTCAACAGTGCCATCCTCGGTTATCTTGTTGAAAGTGGGCACCAGGTGAATACCGATCAGCGGTTTACACCAATGAGAACATTTCTATTTGACCAGGCACCACCTATGTGAAGAAAATACGCTAGAACAAATAAGCATCCCGTAAATGTCAGATAATTCGGTTGACATATTGACCACCAGTCATGAGGAAGGTCTTTGATGCTTATCTCTTTTAAACTTAGTGATGGCATCCATCCGGTTTACTATAAACTGGTTGCACCACTGTCATTTACATCCAGAATTATTGAAAGTTCGTCTAGTGAAAATCCTCTCGATCAGTTGAACCATTTCACACTGGAACACAACACGCAGCTACGACTTCCAAGCTGATGCCCGTGCCTAACTCGTTTAGGCATTGCTTGTGCACGGCAGACCAAAACGCTGAAAGAAGACATGCCAATGGCGGGCATCATTCTGGATTCCCCTTAAGCTCCCTTGCGAATCACTATACTCCAATGAACCTGATGATCAACTACAATTGGGACCGAAAAATCCATTCAAGCTACACACGCCAAACAGGGAGCCAGGTTAAGGACTGTAAATAGTTGGTTACCGAGAGTATCCTAAACGGTCAATCAGCTTAGCGCGGTCACAACGCCGCAGGTGCATAAAACTGTTCAAGCAACGCAGAAGCACACTGTATGATCACTACCACACCTCATCACGATGAGTGTTTGTGAAGGAAAGCACTGATGCCCGGTCAAATGTTCTCTGCATAGTGATATCAAATAAGGTACAGCAAATCAAACTTCAAGTAAAATAATTTGTGATTTGACATTCAAGGAAAACATGTCACGTGCGGCTCCTTGTTACCCAATTCATTTTTACTCACCTTACGAATAGATACGCGTACGGGATGTATAGATAAGATCTCTATGTTGTGCAAGTGTCATCGTAATGTGCTTGGGAATATCTAAGAGGCGATATGCTCACCCAGATTACTTGAATGCATAAAGAACAACATATGTTCACATCGGAAAGAACTGGTGTTCTCTAATAATGTCCATGTCATGCTTGCAACTTCTAACACGGGTGTTCGAACTTAGCATGCATACCTACAGGTAATTTCCACAAACGAACAATTTCCCAGTTGACATTTAGTGTGGTTGTTTTTACCCGCCATCAAATCTTTTGCGAACCGCCGCCAACAACGTGTAAAAAATCATGTTTGAGGAAGTTAACATACTTAGACTTTGATAAACACAGATTGTGCAGACATGGCGCAGAGTAACCGCGTTTTCATAGTTTTGATGTGACACAGTGGCTGAACGGTGGAGGTACTTATGGGATTTCAATATTCACAACTTATTTCAAAGTTATCAGTGTGATCAGTACATTCGGAGGAACTTTTCGACCATACTCGTATAACGTGTACAATATTTTTGGATCACAACCATTTTAAGAACAGTTCCATACATCAAAATCCAAGAGCACACATCTTACTAGCCAAACTGCCTAAGTTTCTACACAGAATGGTGTCGTAAATTCAACACGAAAGTGCTTGTTCTCACTGTCCTAGTATTGAAGCAGTGAAGCAGTCAGCGCTGACTATCCCCTAACCGTTGCTGAGTGGAACATTGCCGTTGTAACCGGAATCCGACTAGATCAAGATACTTCGTCTTAAGTGGTCTGAACACATTGGCCAGTTTTGATAGAAGTCGATGTTAACAGTTGTACACAATATGACTCCGGAAAATGTGACATTTTAACCAACAAAAGTAGCTAACACTGTGACCTCCACAGTCACTTTGGATTACCATGTACTTTTACTTAAAGGACGTAAACATGCACATGATTTTAGTTCTTACCGTTGTTGTGCGGTTGTAGCCCGATTATGCCCACTTGGCGTCGTTGGCGCAGCAACAGCTGTGTCAGTACGACAACGACAAGTACAGTTACGGATGTGCCATGTATACGAGCGACCTTAATAAATGTTACGTGCAGAGGTGTCAGCTACCAGGACCAGACAAACTATGGTGTAGCCGGCGTGTCATTTACCAAACTGACGAATTTTGACAAATGTAAATGATAGTAAAAGTACATTTACACTGAGATCATATGTTACCTGAACGCGAATGGTGACAGTTTAATTTGATTCGGCGAAAATAGGGATTACACATAGACAATCTACTCCATGACCACCGTTAAATTTCTGACACTAAGGAATCTTTCGAACTTGCTCGGGAATCAGTTTGAAACAGGACATATTGCTATGAAATTAAACGCTATGATTCACTAAATGGGGTCACAAGAGTGAGTAATACCATACGGAGCTTAGTCACTTGATACAGTTGTCCTATAACGTCAAAATCTATTCAACTATATTCAACAGGTCAAGGAACGTGGCGAAGAAAAAGCCTTCAGCACTCATAACATGATCAGACGAATAAACAGGCTGAAAATCAATACAGTCATTTTGAGGCCCTTGGCTAACAGAACAAAACTGATTGGCTGTGTGAGCATTAATAAAGCTAAAGAAAAGGTATCAATAAGAACAACTGAACAACAATATCATCTTCAATGAAGCGTATTCGGGTGCTTGTGAAGATGAGACCAGAAGCAGAAAGATTCACAGGGATGGACGGAAAACTAAGGATAGCTTCTATGAAGCCATCATTGGATCCTGGTAAAAGTATGGGAATTAAGGTAACGAGAGTATGTTCACAAACATGGACGGTGCACCTCTGTGTTTGGACGACAGTAAAAGTGCAGATGGATTCACTGAATCGAACGCACGTTTGTGGTCAATATAACCACAATTATTGGCCGTTGATTTGAATGAAGTTGCTCTAGAATGTGGCGAAGAATGAAAAACTCAATAGCACACACCAAATCAAAAACAAAACCCGTCTGTTCTTCCCCAATATCCATCTCCAAGGGTGCGGTACGAGTACAAAATGGAATGGATGCCAGTACCCTAGTAGTGACTAGGATCAAACTACTTCTTCCATGGTGTTCACGAGAGCCCCTGAATTTTTCGTGAATATGGCGACTAGTATCGAATGACCCTAACATCGAATGATGTTTTCCGTTTATACCAACTGAAACGATTGAGGCAAGACTTCTATTAACGGTTCTCCGCCTTCTTTGAAAAATACCGGCACGCGATTCGGAGTAACAGCCCAGTCGAACTACAGTGATGGACATCGATTTTAGTGGGTGGTTTTAAATCTAACAACCAGGATGCGAGTTTATAACAGTAACACAGTAGGAGTAGAAGGTCAACTTAACTAACCCTCAGAGTGTTCCTGTCAGAGCTCTAAACTTCTAAGCCATCTGCCTTGCTGACAGCTTTACTGACAGATAGATGCTTTTGACCAGAAGCATGGACTACCGTGAAGAGTCCGCCAGTGTTCTATGAAGCAAAAGTAGCTTTCATCTCATCTACTTCCTTCATTAGTCAAGCCTCACAATCAGTGATCGGACTAGAATTTAAATTCGGGAGTGAAACTTACACAGCTTGCATTCTAGGTTTGTCCGTCGGCATTTTCAGTTATTCAGCAGCCAACCATTGATTCGATCGGGTCGTTGCACAGAGGAAATGAGAAAAAACAAGGCAACTCACAAACGCAGCATCTCAATCCAAGGATGTACTCCAATAATAACGATAATCCTGAATGGAGCCACGCCACTTGTCTGAGACCAAGTCTGTCACGGAAAAACAAGGGCGTCAAGATTAGCAACGACACTCACGATGTCTAAAACTGACACCTGGCTAACAGTCTGAAATGCAGCACACACCGACATTCAACCAGTCTACGGTTAATGCAACAGTCTTGTGTCGACATGTCTATTTAAGAGTGCACACCTTGCACAGTGAACGATCTATTGTCATGTTCCAAATCCACGATGGGATCCATTATTAACCGATTAAACGAATGCCTGAATGAGTTTGTCCAGCCATTTACCGAAGGTTCTGCCCACCATAACTCTGCTGTTTTCTGATTGGCCATCTGCTTATGATCAACCACATTCACTTGCTACTGGATGCCGCATTGTTATAGCGCTCTGTAGTCACCTTATTTTGACTACACACGTGATCCATCGTGTTTGTCTACTTTCTACCATTGTGAGTAAACATAGAGACCTTGTACTAACTGTATGTGGTCACTGAATTGTGTATTCGTTCAGTCATTGCAGGTTGCAGCAGATTAGCCAAGATAAACGCCTCGTCGTACTAATTTTACCGTCTGTTGTGCAGTAGCGATTCGATGAAACCACATACTTGTAGCGATCTGATTATGAACTAGCGATTTTCTTCTAAAACTGATGTGTGATGGTTTTTTTCAAGTGGGTTACTGGAAAGGTCCATTTGGCTAAGAAGGTTGTCATATAAAATGAGTATCGTTCAATCGGTTACCTCACCGAGCTCTCACTGCTCATCATAAATCAATAATACTTAATTCGATCATAACACTACAAACCAACTGGAAAGTCTATGGGAATGCGACGGCTGCAATCAATTGTGTGTGATTTTCAAGGTGTGTGTAAACCAAAATCCCCTACTACTCACTGAATATCGTCGTATCTACCGGACTCGAGAGAAATGGTTGGTGTCGTAAAGATTTAGGGGATCCTTTATCATTTTCCCAAAGTGGTCAAACAAAGTCATTAAATGAACTGCTTTCGGCGGTGAAGTAACGAATCATTTGGAGACTTATCTGATTCCTGATGAGTAGTCGGGGATTTGGTTAATTTCAAGTTGAACATCACCCACAATTGATCGCAGCTGTCGCATTCCCATAGACTATCCAGTCGGCCCCTTTCGAATAGCAGAAGCACTAGACTCGAGTTTCGCTCTCATTAGAGCTCGTCAGTAGTGCATATCATCGCCACCGCCGGGACTTGAACCACGGACATGTTGTTCATGAGGCAACCGTGTTTACCACTGCGCCATTGACCTCACGTTGGGCACGACCGAATTATCATATGTGAACGCTCAACTTGAAACTTATCTGATTCGTTGGTTAGTGTCGTGATCGTCATGGGATGACTAAACTATACGTGCAGTTGAACAACAGAGTAAACAACGTAGTCAGTTTGTAGCTGATTCGGAGTGGGTCGCTTTTTCTTACTCGTATATCAACACTGAGTTGGTCCACAATTGAAAAGTGAGATATATCAATGAAGATTTTATACGGAATCATATGAAAAATCATGGCTTGCTGAATAAATAGTATCCCTTATTGATCATGCGGGTGGTCGGCACCTAGCGACAAACAACACGTTTATTCGGGATGAGTGGGTGAATGTGTAACATGATGGATTGAATATGATTAGTTAGTACAAGAGAAAGATCAAAGAAGTATGTGCCCCTCATTTAAATTGTCTTGTCATTTGGGACGGGGACAACCTGTACATGTACAAGGTGCGAAGCGTGGTTTGCAATACCCTTAGAGAACCGATCAGCAGACGGGACAGTGTGGAAAAGCTGATACTGATTGCGGCTCGAGAGTGATCTGATTTATCAACGGATATCTCTTAGAAACCATCAGTGGAGCGACGTAGGTAGATGGTGTATATCCATTGGTCGTTTATAATATGGTTTGTTTAGCCGGTTCACTACAAGACACCGGTTGACACAGTTGCATAACTGGTCAACCACCTCCAGTATCGGCCCAAGTCTCGAGTGGCTAAAGTGCTGAACTGCGGTTGATTGCCTCTGCTCTGCCCTCATTTGTACTGTTCTGTTAGCATAACAGCTAAAAATTCTCTAGGCAACTCAAGCAAATCGTTTGGCCTTGACTTGATCACACCTTGGGCACGGGAAGTCCAGTTCGACTTTGAACGATTTCTGATGAGTAGTCGGGGATTTGGTTAATTTCAAGTTGAACATCACCCACAATTGATCGCAGCTGTCGCATTCCCATAGACTATCCAGTCGGCCCCTTTCGAATAGCAGAAGCACTAGACTCGAGTTTCGCTCTCATTAGAGCTCGTCAGTAGCGCATATCATCGCCACTGCCGGGACTTGAACCACGGACATGTTGTTCATGAGGCAACCGTGTTTACCACTGCGCCATTGACCTCACGTTAGGCGCGACCGAATTATCATATGTGAACGCTCAACCACTTTCGCTTGTGAGTAATGATCAGGTTGCCCGATCATCTCGAAATGGAGACGAAATGGAGAACGATTTGCAAATAATCTCGGGCTACTTGCCCAGGCTTGCAGATAGCTGTCAGGCGAAAACTAAGGGTGTCTCAATTCTGTGATCAGCTGTCACGGCGGCCATCGGAAAGCTACTTGAATGTCTACCTTCCTGACACGAAAGAACAACCTTACTGACTTACCCAGCCTTCCGACCGACGACGACCGAATTCCACATCAATCGTAGTGCAGAGCCCGTGTACGCACACACATACGACCGGTTTGTCAGAGTTGTTGCTTATTTGCACCCTGTGACTCCCGAACACATCTACGCACTCACTTCTGACCGCGAACCTGTTAGCCTATGTCTCCGTCATTCTGGCAGCTGGGTGCAGTCAACCCGGTTTGGTGTACTCTCTGCACCTGGCTGACCTGTGTCCTCTCGTTTCTCAGGTGTCACTTGAAATCTGTGTCTGTCAGTCTACACATGCGTATGGTTATCGTGCAACTCCGTTCGTCGGTTAAACGCAGGGCAACCCTTTGGGACAACTTAAGTTAACATTTGTACACGCGAAAATGGCGTTGACGAGGTTTAAACTGACGGTGATATAGTACTGGGGCAGATTCTACTCATTATATCTTACGGGGATGTTGAGAGGCACTTCGACTTTGTTCACAGCTTCATGAGAGACCACCGTGTTGGAAGCAGCCAGAAAACAGCTTATCGTCCGCCTGTCTTTCACATGTCCACACGAAGTGTATAACAGAATTAGTGCAAGATGCTACTATTAATTCACACACTTAATGAAATAAGCCATTTTAGATCAGTACTGCTGATCGATTGCTTACAACCTCAATTTTCCCGAAATTCGTCACTTCGAACTTGCATATGCTATGAGCCGGTTTGTGTCTGTGGTTTCATAACTCCTCATCTCCATAACGGCCTTGAGCCTGACAAGAATACACCGTAGTTCTGGCCACCGCTTACCTCAACAGTGAGGTAGAATAATCTAGAAGAATGACCATGTCGTGTCAGTTTATAACCAAGTTTCAGGTTTAATTATTACTGGATTAGTTTAGGGCAGTGTTACACGAAGTTATTAACGTCGCTTCCAACTGTCACGTGACCAAAATACATCCGGTCTGGTCTGGAGACAGCTGTAAACGTGCGTTGCTTTTTTTAAAGCCTATCGTGTGGATGGACTGTCATGTATACTGCACAACAGCCAGTTGATCGATGTGGACGAACGTAACTCGACGTTGCCTACTCCCGAGTTTTTGATGACTACCTGTTCCCTCGACTATTGACTCAGTGCTTTCGAAACGATAAATTGCAAACGTTCAGATGTATTGTAATCACACATCGATGTCTACTATATTGGAATATGAAAAGTTAGCCATATAGTGGAAAAACGAACTACAATAAGTCTCAATGTAAAACTGACGAGCGAAGTCAAAACCTGAACTGGCCTGATGTTTAAAGTATGATTTAAACTAATGAAAACATCCCGACCACGACCCTGGATGTTAATTGATATATCCAATTTTGTGTTTTTGTTAGAGGAACAAATTGTCACCAGGCGTCTTTGTTTCCCCGTCTTGTGTTTTTATCTATCAGAATATCTTGATAAATTCAAGTTGCACTAATTCATCGGGTTTCTATCATCAAGTGTGCACAATTGACGAAAGCAGAAAAATTGTTACCATAGTTACAGGTGGATTTATATATACTGGAAAGTACCCCAATCAGCCGTAGGTGGTTTTGCATGACCAGTTGGCATCGGCCAGACTGACATCTAGACAGGAGTCACATTCAAAAATTAGATTAGCAAGTATGGCTCAGGTTGTTCGAGAAAAACCGGTTTTGCTCGGAGCGACCCAATACCCACCAGACGGTTACTGAAAGTAGGTAATGAACTGCCGTACAGGATCTGTAACGAACTATACGGCCATTAAAATCTTTTATCAATATCATTCTGTGATGGTTCCAGGAATACAGAAATGAAGTAGTTGACTTAGCTCAACCCCAGAGTTAGCTTCGACGCAATAGTAATAACAACTGAACTAAGCAAGACAAGTAATTTATCTCTCGAGCGCAGTTGTACAACTTATTGTCAACTATGTAATAAAACAACAGTAATGAGAAATAGGTTCAGTGACAATCACCATATCTTCCGCAGTTCAAATGAATGTCCGGGTAGTAGTGATGACGTTGCTTCTTTTTCACACGTTCAGGAATTCTTGTCTGCACCGAGTCGATTGCAGATACTCCCTCAGTAACTGACTGCAGATCTGAAACGGACTTAGAAACGAAATTTTCAGTCTCAGGAGAATCAACAGACAATGCGAGAGAGAGCTTCAAAATATGTATACACTTAAGACCGATACTAGATAGGCCAGAATTAATAGCAAAATATAAACATGTATAAGTGACG
>JTDE01003939.1:38013-55764 GCA_014338405.1 Paragonimus skrjabini miyazakii
TATCAGGAGTGCAAATACGACTGGCCCTATGAAATAGAGTTTTGATCAAACTCCGCTTGTATGCTAGCGGGGCAAAGCTGGAGAACTGGAGATATTGTCCACCCCATGTTGCCTTGCGATGAATCGATCGCTGCAATTTTCCATCCCCACATGATGAGTACATCCAAGAATGCTAAACCGTCGTTTGATTCCTTTTCGTGAGATAATGATAGGTTCGGATGAATAGACTTAAGAAGATTGAAAAATAAATCAAAGTGATCAGTATCCGTAAAAATCAAAATATCATCAACATACCGCTTGTAAAGTAAGGTTTTGGCAATATTATCAGAGAATTGACGTTCAATCATTCCCAAGAAGATGTCGGCTAATGTTGGGCCTAACGGACGACCCATAGCCACTCCATCTACTTGTCTATAAAAAAGTCCTTCAAAACTGAACCTGACATTTTCTGTACACAGTAAAATGAGATCCTTAAGATACTCAAGTGGAATACCTATTCACAGTTTTGGCTGAAAATAAAATCACATAAAAACTCAACTGTCTCTGGAAGCGGAACGTTCGTGAAAAAGGAATCAACGTCAGTCGAATACATAACTTTCGAACTCACCGACACGCGTTCTAATGTTTCTGCTAATTCAAAGGAATCCTTTAGGCAATGGGGGGATAACATTTTTCGAATGGGGTCCAACAGTTCCACCAGCCATCTAGCAACCTTATGATATGCTGAATTGTTCATACACAAAATTGGTCTCAGAGGTATTCCTTCCTTGTGTAGTTTTGGTGAACCTCTCATTCGTGGTGTTTCTGTGCCGACCGGCTTCATGTGCCTGTATTGATTCTCAGATATATGGCCGTGCAATAACAGTATCTGAAGTTGCCTCGTTATTTGCTTTTCCATCAGTATGTTATTTTCTGTCGTTCTATCTTCTTCAAACTTTCGTTGGTCATCCAAGATGGTATTCATTTTCGTCATATAATCGTCCTTGTTCATGATGACAACACCAGAACCTTTATCCGGCTTCAGAAACACTAAATGTCGCATTCCTCTCAGTTCTTACATGGCCTGATAGTGTTCTTGTTTCAGACAACACTGCTAACGAATAGGTGCTGATATAAATTGGTTAGAAACATCTACCGATTTTGCGCGAAACCAACCCGTCTCATCAGAAGACGTGGGTGACAGATCCTTCAATTGATCGTGCATATATTCGAATTGTACTTGCGTGTTCAACTTATCAACTTCTTTGGGTGGTAATTTGAACTTCAGTCCAAGAGAGAGGACATCCAGCTGTGTTTGCGTAAACTGAGTTGACGGTAGGTTGTGTACATGCTTTAAACCGCTACTAGGAAATAGCTGAGCGTGAGAGATGGTTTCATAGAGAACGGAGAGTTCTGTCCTTGGTGTTACGAACGGTTTCTCTGGAAAGTTTTCAAACTTGATGCGGCACACTAATGACAATCTGTTGAGGGCTTCAGCAAAACGGTGGTGGGTTTCTACAAGGCTGTTTACTTCATCTCGAGCAGCATCGATGTGCGAACTCGACAACCTCACGAGATTCACGTTGTTCCTTGGTAATTTCTCCCTGGATAATACCTTGATGAACTGCGTAGGGAATTGGCCGGATCGAATACATTCGACTGATGAGAGTAAACGAAATGTTATTATATCGCAATATATGTCTTCTTACTGCATTTATGAAGTTATTAAAGGGAACACAGTGTTTCAAGTTAGATTACTGATGATTAGCGTGAAATATATTCCCATTTTAATTGTACAAGTGAACACAGATGCCGAATTAGCGTACACCATCCTGTCGACCCCTTTCGAAGAGAAACTTCAAACTCCAGTTATGTTCTTGGTGGAGCTGGTCACTAGTGCGGATTGTGGCCATTACGGGGGCTAGAAGCCTGGCCACACCTTCATCATAAACCCTGTTGATAACATCGTCATTCAGACCACATTAGACGAGACTGAATCAGCACATGTGGACGCTTAGCCAAACTCGCTTGTGAATCATGCTCTAGTTGCATGATAATTTCGAGAGCAGAAACAATAACTCAGGGAATTCGTTAACATGCTGAGCAATATTTCGACTACCGAGATATTGTTGGATACGTTGGTTTTTATATTAATCAAATATCACGTATAATCGACGGCAAATACAGCAGTCACATAGACTTTGTAGTCGGCCCCTTCCACGAGGAAGTTATACATTCGAGCCTGGCTGGTTTTGCAGCTCGTCAGTAGTGAATATCCTTTCTACGGCCATGATTTAGAATTCGAACAGGCTTTTTTGAGGCAACCGTGTTGACCAGTGCGCTGCCTAAATGACAGTATCTGTCGTGTTAACCCCAATCTATGACCGCGAAAATAGGATTTATGTGCAAGTTGAAATCACAGAAATCATTAACTTGCTGAACGATAATTTGATTACTGATGAATAGTAGTGGATTTCCGTTTTCTAATAATTGAATGTGATGTGCAACACCTAGGAGCACGCCGAATACTTTTATGAAATTAATTAAATGCACATATACAGGATTACTCGCCCGTATTCACATACCACGTTTGAGACCCCACATTTGCTACAGATACCATTTAATCTATACTCATCCGGTGACTGGTCTCGGACATATGTCTAGTAATTAATGCATAAGCGTTTTGGGGATGCTCATAATTTTGCTTGGTTGAGAGTTAGATCCGTGCAGATCCGGGCAGACACACTGCATGAGTCAACAGTTTATGCACACACAAGACCGGACTGCGGGTATTGATTAGCATAGCTTCGGAGAAGGCAAGCAACTTCGGATTCCGATTACGCAATAACACATGAAACGAATTGGCGGGGTCAACAACGTGACCTGTTTCCATGATGTGCTTTGCTATGGCTGAGGTCGGATTTCGTCTCACTCGTTCTGTCGCCATTGCCTGTTGCGTCATGGCGCGCGCCAACCACTTGGGCATATGTTCAGCCATTCTTTGTCGTAGACACCGATTTGTGGCGATGATATGCATTACTGACGAGCTCTAATGAGAGCGAAACTCGAGTCTAGCGCTTCTTTCCGAAAGGGGTCGACTGGAAAGTCTATGGGAATGCGACAGCTGCGATCAATTGTGGGTGATATTCAATTTGAAATTAACCCAAATCCCCGACTACTCATTAGTAACCGATCTGTTCTGCCGATATAGACGTCACCGCAACTGCAAGTGAACTGATAGATTACAGGTGAGACAGAACATTTCGGTAGGACACGATTGTGAATAAGTTGAGCGACACTCCTAGTTGTGAGTAGCAACCGCAATTCAGCCGCCGGGTGCATACGCGTAAGGGTCGCTCAGCGGTGGATGTGTGGGCATAACATTCAGGTCAAATGCCACAGTAAGTCGGTCCAGGCATATGACCTTGACCACACAACGGTGTGCTGCTACAAGTGCAACAGACTATCTTCTTTGGATGGCAATTTGAGTATGTTGTTTTAGACACAATTGTTACTAACCCCTTATGTTAGGCTTGCTTCACATGTCGTTTCCTAAAAGTGCCGGAATAGTTAAGTAGTATCAACTTATTGGTTGGAAGTATTTCGTTGTGTTTCGTGTGCACATATACAGATTACTTGACGGATTTTAGCCGGAAGATTAATGAAAGATTCTCTGATATTAAAGGAATGCTTTGAGTAGCAATGTGAATATCCCCCACGTGTGATGTTTTGAAGTCAATTCTTAGTTGTTCCTGGTTGTTTGAAACAGTGGTGGCATTCTTCTAGGTATTTCGCTGTTCATTAGGCTTTGCGTTTGGGTTGCAAACGTTTCATCATCAAACAGACGTTGAGTGTTTGAGCTTAAAGGTTTTAACTTCTAAATTGTACTCGATAAACAAACTAGTAAAAAAAAACACAGTACAAACAGCTTTGGTCTACATGAAATGTAGATAATCATAAAACATTTGAGTAATACTAATTTTTACTGGGAACAATGCGTATTGATTTAAGGTATTTATTCTCAATTCTTTCTCAACCATTAGCTTTGCAACTCTGAGATCCAGTCACATTACAAAACATACCAGACAAGTGATTGTACTCCAATCATTTTGAGTTTTCATCCGAAAGCTATTTAAACAGTTGGAATCACGGAAACAAAACATGCAGCTACTCGTCAGTATTCTTAATCTCCTCTTGTTAGAAAAGATACAAACCTCTTAACGATTCGTCTGATTTTCATTGTCCTTACACCATTTGTCTTTTTTTGAAGAAAACTAGACAACTTTAAACAGACATGTTACTTACAGATTCTGCAAGAGTGCTTGCGTGCATTTCACCTACGTGATTGTTGACTTCCACGAAAAATACTCCTTTGCATCATATTTCACCTGTTCAACTCGCACAAAACTGCTACAAGATGCAGGCAAAGGAGAATGCATGTTGATTGTCACAAGGAATTCTGTTCGTCGGTTGTGTATATGACTGAAATACCAGAGTAAGACGAAGCAATTTATCCAGAATTCACCATCAGTTAACATGTGGTTCATAAAATGTAAGTGATTCCCCCTACTCTTTAATGCATCAATGCAATCACAATCCCCAAGCATCGCTGTAGCCTACTAGTAGGGACTAGCAGTTTCTAAATAAGTGATATTCACATACTGGTGTTGGTAATTGCATTTCCATCTTCAGTTGTGTGAGTTTAGCATTTTTAAGAACAGAGCAGTTTTCAATAGTAGTCATATAAACTGTGCAGATTCTTCATCTGCTAGGTGAACTTAAATGACTAATTATTATCAAAAGGTTATCAGAAGTTTATTCGCCCTTACCAAATAAGTCTCACTTCCTGAGTAGGCTTCCTATATGACGGTGTACCATAACGCTGGTAGGATAAATGAAGTTTTATAGTCCATACTGCTTGAAACTATACAATTAATGATCTTCACAGCTCATATTCAGAACAGCATTGCTACATATGACACGGAAACCACGTTTACCAACGCCCCAACAATTAACACGTACATCTTCAACTGGCAACTACGGTATACTTATTTCCCATCGCGACGCTCTATGGATTACCTGAAAAGATTCACCGCATAAGGCATTACCCTCGATAGATTACAGGAGAGGTGAAATGCACATATTTTCATATTATTGCAGACAATTACTCATATTTATATGTCAAGAACAATAGGTTTTCTTTGTCGTCCGTTAGTAGCCGACAAAAACAAAGCTTTTCCCTTAAAACCTATCTAACTAATTAGATATGAGGCCGTTGACAACGCCTTGTTTCGTGTGGTCCATTGTGGTAACAACAAAAAGTTTCTGTAATATTTTGGTCACCTTGAGCGACCTGTTCACTCTACGGTCTTAACTTTTATGGGGAGCCGTTTTCAAAAACAGAAAAAGTGCGTCGGTATCATGTGATTGTCAATTCGTGTTCTGTATGATAAATATTCTTCAATGTAATTATTTTTCTTAAATTAGAGAACGTTATTAAGCAAGGACAAACCTCCTGACCTTATACAGCTATTTCCGTAGCCGAGTAATTCGTGTTGTGTTTTTAAAATAATGCGAACATTAACCCCATAATTTATTGTATTGAATGTTTTCTAGCAATGACAACTACGTTCCATGTGCTTTTCTTGTAGTGAACAGCGTTGTATCGCACAAAATTAAGCCAATTTTGCTCAATTTCAAGAGACCGTATGATATAGAACAGCCATATGCTTTCAGTAATTTGAACAAAACAGTTCGAAGATTAATAGTGATAGATGCTAAAATTTCGTACTGGCTCTTCAATGTCAAGTTACCAATAACGTGGAAACTCTTCATGTTAACGTTTACAGTATTTTGGAGGCATGGACGAAGAAGCGAACATCAGAACAAGTAATATTATGATCAAAACGAAGCTGACGCTTATTTGCGTCCAAGGCAGTCTGAGGGTCACAACCGTGCAAATCTGAACTGGTTTATAATAAAACGCTGAGCATATTTTTGGAACTTCCGGCTGCGTTGGCATATTATGACGGTGATGAAGGAGGTTAGGCCCACGTTGTGTTCAGTTGTTAGAATGTGTTGTCTGATCAACGAAGCTGGCAATTTGCGTTTCTCTGTGACTGTAGGGTCCAGTTATGAGACCTATCTGTGAACCCATGCAGATGTTCCTTCATTCATGAAATAAGTGATCTATGGTTTTTGTCTTCGGTGCTTTCTCCACACTTACGTGACAATCGGTGTTGGCAGTGTAATTTGGCGTCAATAAGTAGATTTGCTCCGATTGTAATCTGAGAAATCTTGTGTATCTGGTCAAGAGCCCGCAGTTCGGCGGCATTTTCAGTTGACTTCAACGAACAGACAATCGCGATGTCATTTTTGAAGGACAGTTTGATGTACACCTCTCCAGATAAGGCAGACTGTCATCAGCCTCAACCTGTGAACCCCAGGCTGCCGTGGACCTAATACGCAGTCTGCCGCTCACATCACATGAATGTCTGTTTCGTTGTTTGCTTCTTCGCTCATACCTCCCTAGTATTACAGGCACCAAGTTGAAAGATGCCCGTGCTATTTACCAACTGGTAGTGAAGAACCAATACGAGAAACTAGCATTTACCTGTGTTTGTCTTCAGCCAATTTTGTTCAGACGACAACAAAATTTAAAGAATCTGGAAAAATAGAGTCTGTCTCTGTTTTCCACAATCATTGTTCCCTTTTATTGTAAAATGTCCAGAATGCATGTGGCATGCTCATCCGGCTGTCTAATTTCACGCCGTTATGATGAACAAACATTGAACCGTTCAAAGCGATGAGTTACATCCATCTCATCAGACAGGTCAACCGTAAGACGTTATTATCCGTATACCTATGTAATTCATTTTACAAATAGTTTCTGCTAAATGTCGAACTACTGAGCAGGTAGAATTAATAATGACATTATTTTCCTAAGAGCGGATGAAATATTGTGTTTTTGTGACTTCTGAGAAAGTCAAATGCTAGGCAATCCGCACGATTCCCATTGGATAGAGAAAGGTTCATTTGAGTAAATACACTTTGCCAACAGTACATCTGAAAACAGGTTACCGTGAACATAAGTATGAAGTACAGTTTTGGTCGCTATAGCCGGTGAGGGTAATTTTTAAGTTTTCAATACGGTCTCCCTGAATAAGCAGAACGTGTTTTCAAGCAAAATATTTCTGAGCTCCCCAAAAAACTGTCCGACTCGTAAAGCGGCAGCAGATGCGAGCGTGTTAATTAGGTTGAGGACTAACACACAGATTATGCAGATCCCACAGGTAAACACATTGTCTTCATTTAGGTGGGCTTTAATAATACACATAACCTTGATGAGTGTGTCAGCGTTTTACATTGAGGGGGATTGGCACAGTGAATTTTTGCTGGATACAGGTAAACTTCTGTAGGATTTTAGCTACGATGTGGCCATCGTGTTGAGGACTACACCCACTTCGTCCTAACCGGTGGGTGTGACTGGGGAATCGGCCGAGGTGTAAGACCAGTATCGATCAGAGAGTGTGGGTATCGTCAGTTTCATACACTAACGACTGTCCTAAATTCTAGTCTCCGAAATGCAACAGACATCGACATCCAACCAGTGTAACGTTCTTGTGAGAGTCGTCTGTTGACTTATCTGTTTAAGAGTGCACACGCCATACGGTGAACCTTATAAGTGTGATGTTTCAAATCCACAACGGGATCCGCTTTTGAACAAATACATGAATGCCGGAATGAGTTTGCTCAACCATTCACTGAGTTCGCCTACCAGTATCTCTTCACTCGTCTTTTGTTTTACCGTCAGCTTTTAGTTAAAAACGTTTCTCTTCCATTGCAGAGACGACAATTTTTGTTCGTCTGCTTTCGGTTTGCTTCCTTTCCTTTAGCGTTTGCTCTATCCGCCACAACGTCAGATTTACATCGGCACGTAAAATTACAATAAAGTCATATATATATATATATATATCAGTGATGATATATCATATATGTATGATATATCGTCACTGGTATCATTAGTGAAACGAAAAATGGTAGAAATCATGGGAACACAAGTTCATATAAATCTGGGTTTATTACAATGTAGAAAGAAGAGTATGAAGCGCATGTGACAATCAGGCATGAAACAAACTCACTTCAACGGAAAATGCTTGGTTGGAATTAAAGATCTTGCGCCATTTTCAATTTACTCGCATTACCAAGATGCAGAATGAGCTTTTCTGAGACTATCTTTCCTAGGTCACTCTCGCAGACGGTCTAAAATGCAACCGTCGTGCGACGAATGACCAGTGTGCATCAATTTCCACTTGGAACAGCTAGATGGAAGCCGGTGTGTTGTGATTCGGTGATGCAACCTGTCTGGACCAATTTGAAGTATTTTCATTTCAGTGATAGTGTATACTGTTTGGCATGCTTTCGTATCGTCAGCGCACGACAGTATCGTTGTAATGTAGTGAGGACTAGCGATCGCATTATATTACTCACAAAAATACTAGTCAGTAGTGGAGCAGGAGAATGGATTTTGAAGTTGAAGTAGCTGCAAGAAAAATAAAAGAAGAAACATTTGAGTTCAACATGGCATGAAATGGTTCTCGATACATACTTTAGCTGAGCATCGGCGTCCGTGAAATTCTGGAAACAGTACCGTATGCAAATGAGTGGATTTGTATTGTTCCATATTGAAACGCACGACCCATGTGTTGGTTTTGTGAATAAATAACCTTTGCGCCATCTACGTTCTTAGCTCACATCAGTAGTTCAAGGACGAATAATCAGGAAGGTTGCAATCTTAAAACGGTATATCGCTCTTTGTCAAGTGGCAGTTAGAGAGTACGCCATTAGACTTCAGAGTTCACCATCGAGTTTCGCATACAGAACTATGTGGTTGGCTGAATCACAGGCGTTAAGGAAATCCAGATACGTGGCATCTGTTGGCTTAACTCTATCATCTTTAGTACGTTACTGCGTGAATTCAAACAGTATGTTTCGTCATGAAACACCCAGTCGGTCTACAGAACGCCTGAATAAATCACTGACTGTTCCTATCAGATTTCCTATTGAGCAGTATTTTTGATTACCCATCAGTAGTAGGGGATTTTTTCATATAGACTGAACATTGCCCACAATTGATTGCAGCTGTCGCATTCGTGTAGACTTTACTGTCAACCCATTTAGAAAAGAAGCACTAGACTCGATTTTCGCTCTCATTAGTGCTCAGCAGTAGCGCATACTTTTGGCACAGCCGGGATTAGAACTGTGGCCACGCTTTAATCAACCAATCAGTTATTTGGTTGAACTAGACTGCACTATTTAGGCGCAATAAGCTGTAGGAAGTGTTCACACATTAGAACGGCGAAGGCAGTGAACTTGGAACTATTCTCAGTCGCCCGGTTTCACTGTGTACAGCATTTGGTCACATAGTTCACAGACACATTTGGGTCTGTATGTTGTCGTATCACTGCATTTCATTGCAATGCGAACGTTGTCCATCTGGTCCAGTTCATAGAGTGAAAGCGGTTTTCTCCTATGACGATATTTATGTTTGACCAGGTTTCACCTATGTAAGTGATCATGACGAAATTGCACATTGAAAGATGCACGCTAGAACAACTAAGCATTTCGTAAATGTCACGTATTCTGGTTGATATACTGACCACTAGTTCAGAAGTAGGTTTCTGACGCTTATCTCTTTTAAAATTAATGATGACAACCATCCGGTTTACTACATACTAGTTGCACCACTGTCGAATACCTCCAAAGTTACTGAAAGTTCGTTTACTGAGCATCCACACGATCAGTTGATCTGTTTGACACTAGGACATAACAGCTGACTAGGATTTCCAAAAGGATGCTGGTGCATTACTAGTTTAGTCACTACTCGTGAACAGTAGACCAAAACGACGAGCAAACTCATGCCAAATGGCGAACATCGTTCTAGATTTCTATAAGGTTCCCTTGCACAATACACCATTCGGACGAACCTATGAGCATTTACCATTGGGACCGAAAACTCCATTCAAGTTTCGCACGCCAAACAGGGAGCCCGGATAAGGACTGTAAATAGTTGGTTACGCAGAACGTCCAAAACGGTCAAACAGCTTAGCGTGGTTAATCCGCTGCATATGCATAAAACTGCATAATGAACACGGAACCACAATGTAGTATATCAACCACACACCAACTCGGTGAGTGCGTTTAATGAACTACACTGTCGCCCGGTCATTTATTCTTCGCATAATGCTTTCAAATAAAATGTAGCAAATCAAACTTCGAGTAAAATAATTTGTGATTTGACATTGAAGAAAAACATGTAGCGTGTGGCTCATTGTTACCCAATTCATTTTTACTTACCTGTGCCTCTTCTGACGCCACCGCCAACGATCTGTCAATAAATCACAAGGGCTTTGGGAAGTAAGCATGGTTGGTGGCATCCGAAACGGATTAGCCTGTCACAGTGACCGAAGCCAAAGGACGTCTGCGCTTTGAACCATCACCGCAAGTGGCTTGCGATGCACCACTTGCGGTTCCACTCACACACCACGTATCCGGTGTAAACCCAAAGGAATAAGACCAGTAGGTGTGTGAGTGAGGCCTTTGTGTCCAGCCGGCCAACACTGGTTACCCAGTTGAATGGCTAGCACGAAAAGGAAACCCTTATCTCTCGGAAAATAAACGGTGAGAGAGACTGCAATGACAAGATCTATACTGGGAAGAAAGATATGTAAAATAAAATACCGGGAGCATTTCAGTATACGAGTGCATGTTAGTGCATTCCAGCAAGGATAACTTTGAAAAACAAAATTCAAAGTTGAACTACGCAAAGATCAGGCAAACGATTCATCATTCATCATTCAAGTAAGCTTACTTTGACTTTGTTAAACATGGTTGGTGCGGATATGGCACAGCGTAATCACGTTCTCACGGTTTTATTGTGCAACACTGGCTGGACGGTGGAGGTAAAAGTGAGAGTTCAACAATCACAACCTATTTCAAAATTTCGGTGTTCAGTAAATTCGGAAGAAATTTTTTGCCGTACTTGTATTACATGTATAATTTTTTGGATCGCATCGTTTTTAAGAATAGTTCCATAAATCAAAATCCAAGAGCACACATCTTACTAGCCAAACTGTCTAAGTTTTTACACAGAAGGATGTCGTAAATTCGGCAAAAAAGTGCTTGTTCTCACTGTCCTAGTATTAGAACAGCGAAGCAGTCAATGCAGGCTATCTCCTAGACTTTGCTGAATGGAACATTGCCGTAGTAACCGAAATCATAATAAACCTAGACGCTTCGTCCTAAGTGGCCTCAACACATCGATCAGATTTGGTGGAACCCGTTTTTCTCAGTTATGTCTCATATGACTCCAGAACGTTTGAAATCTTAACCAGTGAGAGTAGCTGACACGGTGTCACCCACGGTCATTTTGGTTCGCCGTGTACTTTTACTCAAAGGACGTACACATGCCCATGATTTTACTTGTCACCATTGCTGTGCGGTTGTAGTCCGATAATGCCAATTTGGTGCCGTTGGCGCAGTAACAGCAGTGTTAGTGGATATGGCGACAAGTACGATTGTTGAAGTACCATCTATATGAGCGACGTTAATAACAGTAGCCTGCGGAACTGTCGGAAACCTGTAACGTAGACAGCGAATATATGTTGTGTGTATAGCTAGATTATGGCCAGTGTAAATGTTGGGAAAAGAACATGTGCACTGAGATCGAATTTGTTGTTTGAACGCAAATGGTGGAAGTTTAATTTGATCCAGATGTTAGTAGGCGAGAATCGTGATTATACGTAGACAATTTATTCCGTGGCCGCCCCCAAATGTCTCATACTTAGGAATCCATCGAACTTTCTTAGGAACCAACTGGGAACGGGATATATTGATATGAAATAGAACCCCTTGACTACTTAGCCTTTTGGTAGGGTTGCCTTATAACATCGCACTGTATTCAACAAGTGGTGCGGTAATTCCAGAAACACAACATGACCTGTCCTCGTTTCACTGAAAAGAGTATTTGATTTCAGTCAGTCATTCACCAGTTTGCAAACCTACCGCGTTATTGCATTATCAACCGACAGGTTCGACAACTGCCGGCTGCTATGGATCATGGACCACGGAGGCCAACTCAGTGGGAGGATGGAGCTCCCACGTTTAACCTGAAGTCGGCGTACGTGCCAGCGTGCACGAGTGCGTTAACAGCGGCGCACTGGGGTTCTTTGCTGATTCGACTCTGCTAGGAGGCTTGCTGTTGGCAAGCCACCTCGGTTAGAAATCTCGTGAGATGGTTTGCCCTCCACTTTTGTTTTTACTGTTGTCATTGTACGGCAATCATGTGCTGATGGACTTGAACTAGAAAACGTTGGGTCGATTTAAATCTAACAACCAGAATGAAACCTAGATGCAAGTTTATGGCGGTAACACAGACTATTTATTTGATTCTTCAGCTTCATAGAGTGTGATAAGGGACGACCAACAAGCCTAACTACTTAACTCTAGAAGAAATTGTGTCAACAAACTGAATATCAAGGAAAAGACTTCTAATTGGAATGTCCCAAAAAGCTAAGGGTTAGCATCCCCAGAATCATGTCAGCCTTCTTCATAATCTAAGCACTGCTACGAGACAGACGGAGTATTACTAAAACTATCGTTCTTAGATCTTCCGCGCGGACGTCTTTTGCTTTCTAAAACGCAACCGGTGTGCGACAAGTGACCAATGAACATTAACTTACACTTGGAGTAGCTAGATTGAAACTGGTGTGTTGTGTTTCAGTGATGCAACCTGTCGGGACCACTTTGAAGTATTCTCATTTCAGTGATAGTGTATACTGTTCGGCACACGTTCGTATCGTCAGCGTATAACAGTATCGTGGTAGTGTAATGGGGACTAGCGATCGCATTGTACTACTCACATCACTACCATTCAGTAGTGGAGCAAGTGCATGGGTTTTGACAGGGAAGTAGTCACGGAAAGAATATAAGAAATATTGGAGGGCAGCATGGCATGAAATGGTTATCGGTACATACAAGAACTGAGCGTTGGCGTCCGTGGCAACCGCGACATTCTAGGACCAGTACCGTACGCCGACGAGTGGATTTGTTCGTTGACATATTGAAGCACACGACCCATCTTTAGGTTTTCTGAATAAAGAACCCTTTCATCATCTGAGTTTCTGGCTCACAGCAATAGTTCAAAGGAGAATAATCAGGAAGATAGCGATCCTAAAATGGAGTTTTACGGTACATCGCTATTTGCAAAGTAGCAATTTGAAAGTAATCCATTAATCTTCAGAGGTAACCATCAACCTCACTCAAAGTACGAACGATATTAAGCCAGAGAAGTTTCACACACAGAACTGTGTGGTTGGCTGAATCAGAGGCGTTAAAGAAATTCGGATAGGTAACATCTGTTGGCTTAACTCTATCATCTTCTGTCCATTACCTCATGACTTGATGCAGTATGTTTTGGCACGAAATACTCATTCGGTCTAGAGAACACTTGGACAACTCAGGTTGTGTTCCTCTCAGATTTCCTGAATATCTTTTCTAGTATCACCACAGAAATGCACTCAAGGTCAGATGATTTGTTTCCAAGACGCTTTTCTAGCTTTCGGAACACAACAGTTGTAGTCTCGAAGTCACCAGAAATAGTAGTTTTATTGTTGATTGGTATGTTTCGTTAACTGCAAACAAATGCAATAACATACTCAATTCCCAAGACATTAACCTTCTCTCGATCAGCGGTGATGACACTCTCTCCAACAAGCAGTTATCTCATTACGATACGAAGTTTGGTGCATACAATCACAAAACTACACAGAAGTCTCGGGTCGATACTAAAGCTATTTATTGAATTCGCGTTTACGTTTGCGTTTGCGTTTTAGTACTATTGCTGTTGCCAAATTTCTCCTGTGCTGGAGAATGTTCAAGTGTAAGAATTCATGGCAAGATATTTTATTGGATGTTTCACAAAATCCTAAGAAACACCTTTAAGCTGAAGTCACCTTCGCGGTGAATTTGTGGGTATCGACCGGATAACTGATGGTTTATCGCGCATGCGCGGCTTGTTGTGCGTGGAAACACTTTTGTTCTTTGCTCGCCTCCTTACCTCGTGGTTAAATTTGTTTAGATTGGATCGCCAGAAACCGTTCGCGATCAGTGGTCAACCTGAACATGGGGCCTCTCACTCATCAGTGATTTTCCCACGTGCTATTCTCACCAGTCCTCTAGCCAGGGATGATGGTTTTCAGACTGTGTATTTCACTTGAAGCGAAAGCGCCTCATACGCAGTGCCACAATTATATTTGGTTAAACTTTAGTTGACTCATCCATATGGAGATTGTGTGGCCTGACCTGGATTGACTGTTCTCGCTGTCTCACGTATACGGTACTCTTGTTTTAATGTTTACCCGGGGCTATGGCTGCATAAATATCACCTAACTGTACGTAAAAGACTATGGTTGATCGAGACATAAACCAAATTGATTCCAAAATGATATATTGTATTCTTCGCTATTCATCGGGTGCACGATTTCAGAATGTACAAGTTCGACTACATGTTTTTTCCTTCATACACTTCATCCCCACTGATACTAGAAACCTATCTCAACTAAGGTATGCATCAATCAATGTGTGTAGTACACTGCCTTACTACTGCATGGAGAACACCTTGCGCAGCATGAGCAAAAGACAGGAAGCTGTTATCATTGTCAATGCAACAGTGACAAAAGGAAAACCGGTGAATGCTAGTAGAAAACAACTAGTTATGATCCTGTTTCTTCCTTAGGTAAAGATAAAATACTGAACGCACTGTACTGCGAGAACAAGTCGCTACCGGACATTGCCTATTATCGTTGAGTGCCAAGGTCAAAAATTTGGAAATAACAATATCTTCATATGAACGAATTGCCTCATCCACAAAGGCACATGTGGTAACCAGGCGGGAGGTTGGGTAATAGCATCGTAATTGTGAGAGTCGGAATACTGAAACTTGTATCAAATAAAATCGAAGTGCCAAGAATAACAAACTGGCCACCAAACAGTAGGCACTTGCCTACACCAGACACTCTCGATGTTTGTGTAGTTTGACAATTCGGATATGCTGGCTATTGCGCATCAGTGTAAATCAGGTCAGCTAGCAGTGCAAAGTTTACAACTTTAGGTTTATCTTCATTTGTGCATTATTTCATATCTATTTAGTTCTCTGTACACGTAAACAGCTTATCAGTTGTTTGGGCTGATGAACTCACTTAGTTCACTCGCATGTTTAGTCCCTATCGCATTGATTTTTGGGAGGTTGATATACACCTGAGAGCATCCATTGTAGCAAACAAGGAGGACTGTGATACTGGAGACACAATTCATAATATACATCTGAACTGCAGTGGAGCAGAATATGTACAAGGAGCACATGATGTGAACCGTCGTGTTTATTGGGTTACTCTTATTCACCAACGTACTGTTCCACTACAGTGATGGATGCTATGCGCTCCTGGACAGAAGCGCTTTGCATCATTCGGTCTGTACAGACTAGATATGCCAGCTTCCAGTCTGTTGTACATTTGCGTAGTGTACTTGCTTTTCAGTATCGATCGTTTACGAGTCGTCGATACTAACATGTTCTGTGTATTCCATCAGCATCACTTGATTGGAGATCACTTATGAGGCACTCTACAAGATTGGATTGAAACCGAACAACACAATCAGGTTTAGTATGCCCGTGAAAGTATTGGTTTTAATCTCATTCATCAACAGTGATTAGCAACGAAATTCCGTCACGTTGAACATTTAAAACAATTAGTTTTCGACGGGCTGGCATTCTGTCAGTGTCACCTCACATTGTGTTTACCAATTCATAAATTACTTCGGAGAAAGATACGTAGACAGGAACGAGAAATATTTGTTCTCCAAAATGATGGAATGATGGTCCGTAAGTGTGGCGGACAATCAGAGTAAAGACAACCGGCTTGCATGTTACACGTGCAAATGCATTTGCGAAGGGTTTCGCCGTTATTTGACGTAACTTCGGTTGGAAAAACGTAGAAATAATTCAGGTTGAGCTAGGGAGGACAAGAAGTTCTAAACTTCAACGCAGAATTGAGCAGACTCCATAGCGGAACGTCGTCGACTGCTCGAAAATGTCAAAAAGTTGAAAAGCTCGCGAATCTCTTGGTCAGTATGGGGTTTTGAGCGTCCAATCATCGCGAAATTTTTCCTTGCTTAACGGATGCTTATTGGAATAAGAAAAAACGCTGTCTCACGTGTTAAATGGAAAAATGTGGAGTGATCACATGTAATATGAGAAATAATTTATGTTATAGTTTACTGGCAAAAACTTTACGAGTATATACGTTATATGCCCTTAATTGCATGGCTGTCACGTGGAAGTGAACGTCTTTAATCCCTCAGACAAACGTGTAAATATCACGCAAGAATGCTATCGCGCGACGTGAACGGCTATCTGTCCAGGATCGAACACACTTGGGAATGATGGCGTCGTCTGCTTGGCTCAATAATCCAGGGGTGGATGAACGGTTAGCATTTACTCACAGGAAATATATGGTTGGACTGAGTTATCCTCATTTACGTGTTGTCGCCGATGGAGGAAATAGCGTGTTCAATACACACCACTCTGCTTCAGAACAGATATATTTGAAGATAATAGAATTCGTCAAACTGCTTCGACTTCCATGTGTGCTGTCAAGCCTTTGTCCAGAAGTCTGAACCTATATGTAAATAATGATAGAGAAGGAGAACGCTCGAATCAATCTGAACGCGTCAAACACAGAGTCATTCAATTGTTTTTGAAAGAGACAATGCTTTCCTCCAACCTGTGTGAACAGTACTGAACTTGCCCGATCATTACGAAGGAAGAATAAACAGAATCCTCTGTTCTACTCTGCAATGCCGTGATCCGAACTACTCAGTTAAGCTGATGTTACTATCTTCATTAAACCATTCCAGTACGGTAGGCTTATTCTTCTTGCGAAAAGATCGGGCAGGTCGAACATTACTCATACAAGGTTGTGGATCAGAATCCAGGTATGATGATTCGGTGATGGCTATAGTGAGATTGTTGACGCTATGGTTAGCAAGTTGATCCCACACGTCTAAGGGTCGAAATGCCAATTCAGGTCTGAACGACGATGTGCATTAATGATGAGTTCTAATAAGAGCGAAACTTGAGTCTGGTGCTTCTTTTCAAAGTAGGCTAGCTGAAAGGCTTATCTGAATGTGAACACTTCGCTTTTGTTCTATTACTTGTAGAGAATGGAACGAAACAGCAAATTGTGAAATGACAATCGTTGCGTATTACAACAGAATCCTCAACAACAGTTTTTTCGTTGGAAGTATTGGTTCTGCTACAAGGGTCATTCTTCAAATTTCTGCGTCTCCTTAGTTGCACTGGTTTCATTAATCGTAAATCGCCACCGACCAGAACCTATTCTTCGTTTATATGAGGTACTGTTGTTTCACGCTATTTCCTTAAACATGTGGCCCACTCGCATGAACGGTGAAAAGTCGAGTGTTCTATTGTCCTTTGATTTAAAGCTTTTATGTTTGTCAGTCTCTTTTGCAGTAAAGATTCTACAGACAGACTGTGTGTACGAAATCAAATGCGGTGATTGCAATATAAGTTACATTGGAGAAACAAGCAGACAATTGAAAGTACGTGTTGCCGAACACAAAAGGCACACGAGGTTTCCTCCTAAAGATGCACTTCAACTTCGCAAACTAGAGAACGATTCGGCCATCGCACTTCAT
>JTDE01003939.1:55864-66102 GCA_014338405.1 Paragonimus skrjabini miyazakii
ATTAGGCCAATCAGTTCAGACGCAATACAGAATGACCTAACCACGACAAATCCCATGACCTCTGTTCCTTTGTTAATGTGATTTCGATTACAACACTCCTGAGGAAGGCCACCCGAGGTGGTTGAAACGTAGAGTATTACAACTTGCTCGTAACGTTGTGTTATTCTTAATCCATTTATCAATTCTACTCAGTACTTACAAATCTATACGTTTCGACTCTATGGAAGCCAGAATATCGATAGAAAGAGTGAAATATCCGACAAATTCCTCGATCGCTACTTTTAGATCTGATGTGAGGAAGAACGTATTCTACTTTAAGGATCTTAACAGGAAAGAGTTATACTAATCAATGAATTTGATCGAACGATAGAATACAGCTATCGATTTGATAACCGTAATAAAACCAAGCGAATATTTATTCACACTGCAGTTGTTTCCACGAAATTGATCTAGTACTGACCTTCCAATTGACGAGGTACTTAGTGTGAATATATGATTCAAAGTATGTACCTGTCTGGTGGGCACTAGGAAATGTGGATTCCATGCATTCAATTAAATGCATGAAGGAAATTCAGCTTGTTTTGCTGGAGCTGAGTATGAGGTGATACAATGCATGTTAGAGTCACTACCTATTGGTTTGTGTTTCTAAAATATGTTTAAAACATTACTTATCGCCTCTACGAGGTCAGTCAAATCCCTGCTACCAGCATTAAGCGATCGGTAGGTCTCCAGAACCTACCGAGATCACTAACCTCAACGAGTCTTCGATTTTATAATGACTAGACTTGTCAAGTTTTACTGCAGAATACTGCCCTTTTAGGTAAATAATGCATCCACCGCCTCGTTCTGTGGGACGATCTCCACAAAACTCATGACATCCTATGATGTTTATCTGAGTGTCTGGGCTATCAGGGGATCACCACGTCTCAGTGATAAGGGGATGAAATGAAGACACAAAAGATTTGAAAATGTGCATCTTACCTATCAATGATCTTACGCTCATGAGTAATGGAATTTTTTCTGTCAGGCTTTGTTATGTGAATAATGTATCCACCACCCCGACAAATTTGACGATCCTCATGAAACACATTGACCTGTGACGCTTGGTTGCGTGTCTGAAATATCTGAGGAGCACCATATCTTCTTGTAGATAATGATATGAGAATTTACTAAGGAAGACAAAGAATCTAAAAATGTGCATCTCACTTACCAATGGCCGCGCGTTCATCATTAATAAATTAATGGACTTGTTTTTGTCGGGCGCAACATTTAAACTGCTAAGAAACTGTATGAAAAATAATTCAGGGGGTTGCAAAAAATTATGTGCATTGGCCTGGTCTAGGACATTTACCGATTCTCTGCTTATGTTGGAGTGGATGTCGCAACGATTTGATTCCACAACAGGGCGTGCTAGGAGTGTGATTATCGTAGGATGATTGAATGGGACATTAGGAGGAGGGTCTAATGACAATGGATAAAATGTCACAGAGTTGAACAAAAAGGACTCGTTCGGTGGATATTTGCGTTAGTTATGTATTCATGCGGTGTCGTACATGCTGGGATATCCATATTGAGAAATTGGGTTTTAGTAACCTTCAAAGTTTGGATGAAAGTATAGACTGCTGGTTAATTCTTGAAAACCGTGGAAATAAATGTGATAGTAGATTAACTTGAAATCTGCGGTTGACTGGTTGTGCATTTTTATCTGTGAAGCGTTGTTTCTTAGGATGTCACTCTCAGAATTGGATTCGTAGCGTTTTAAGAATGCCGTCGATTTGCTTTTATATTGCAAATCCAAACCACAGTTCTCCAGTGTATAGGATGATTTGGGATTTTCTCCAGGCTTTTGCATCTATGCGTGTTGCTTACAGGCAATTTGGATAAGAAGGAAAAATGCTCATGGTGTACAGATGACAACTTTGTTTTTTAAGCCTCGCCTTCAGCAGGGGTTGTTTGGACTATTGTCCCTCGCCTTCTGAAGAAATTTGATGCTTTGGGGCTGTGGCTTTTATCAATCGACACGTCGGTTGATGGAGGGAGTCGCCGATGACTCGGAAAGATACTTTTAGCATTAGTCGTGAGTTTAGCCTGATAAACTTGAACACACCTAACGTCATCAGTGATGGACATGGTTGGCTCTCCACTGTTATTACATCGTTGCTATCGATTTAGTGTACTCCACTCAGTAGCGCGTACAGGACAATGCCAGTAACGCCTATTTAGACGGTGGTGTTAACGGGAATATCTTCAAAGTCTGAAAAACGTTAAGAAAGGTGATAGAATAGAGTGGAATTTACACGGTACTGTTCAGTAAAATTATAATAAGTGTTATTTCACCTTGAATATGAATCAACCGGATAAACAAATTATCTAGCAAAGGCGTTCAAAAAGTAGGCAGTTAAGCACGTGATCACAAACAGACACTAGTCAACGGGAAATGATCTCATTAAAACAGTCGGGTGCAGGTGAAGGTGAAAGCATGTCAAACGAAACCACGGAGGAAAATTTTAATAGATGGAAAATGGCAGTTTAAAAAAAGGGAAAGCATATACCTTATGCGCAGTTATAGTACAAAATTCATTACGATTGTCAACTGTACCCAACAAATACAAACGTAGACAAATTTGGGATCGGTTTTCTACAAACAAACGAAGAGTACCTCGACGAATTCATCACTACGCATCATACCAAACACAGTACGGCAAACTTGTCGGAATGACTTCAACATGTCTAATACCTGACTGTTTAAATAAACAATGTGACAGTATTGTTATTTGCAGGTTGTTGGTCTGAAGGGCTTATGATGCATTTTAGATCGACAGTCCAGTTAATGCGATTGCCGATTGTGTTACTTCAGTTCTCCTTTACTCAAGAAATATTGGTGCGTCGAATTTCCGTTTGGGTTTAGGTCTTGTTACCAAATACTTTCATGGATTTAAAAGTTGTGCCGACCCTAATCAGTTCTAGTCTTCTAGTAAGTTCATCAGCTACAGACGCACTTGTGAACTGGGGTAACAGTGAAGTGCATTTTTGTGGTAATTTCTTGTGCAGTCCAAGGCAACAACACTCCTGACTTCTCATCCTACCAGATTTGAGTAAGACGCTTTTTACAGACAAAAAATTTGTCCATCACACGTTAAATATCATCATTTTACTGGCACAACAATCGCGTGTGAATTTCCGTAGCTATTGTATAAATAAACGTAACAGCGGCTACGAGATTTCGATGAGTATTAGTACTCTCACAGTGGGCGGTAGCTAAAGGTGTTTAGAAAGCTAATATTTTTTCTAATGTGATTTGCACACATCCAGACACCAGAAAGTGAGCAGTGCTTGATACCATTCTCTGCCTATAGTATGTTCATTTTTGTTGTCGATAATGCCATTTTGGCAATATTTCGCAAGCATACTTGACAAGCGATGCTTCGGTATGATTGATGACTCCTTGTGACTGTTAGTAATAACTGACTCCCGTGAGTTACTCTTAGCATACGTTTACAGACCACCTAACGTCACTCATAACGGCAGATTTAACGTTATTAATGGGTTGACTTATGCATCAACCTTCCATTTACGTTATAAAATAATTGGCAAAGAATTTGGTATGCCCATTCTCCTTTGGACCCCATTCACAACTCCTGTAAATCAAGCTGAGTTTCTCGCATGTATCCAGATAATTGGATGGCACCAACCTGTCTCAGCACCTACTAGGCTAGACCACATTTTAGATCTCATTCTTACCATAGGTAACTCTTGTGCTATTTTGTCAGTCTTGGAACAATTTCCTGGAAATGATCACAATGTAGTCAAATTCATGAATGACTTGAAAGCTGCTAAAAGTTCAATACATTGCTTAGGTCTCTGAAGTGGAATACTGTTTCTCTGACCTCTGACCTTAGTGTTGCAGCTGAAGTACTTAATGAACACTGCAGACTTCACATGGACATCTTAGCCTCGAAATAAGCAAAACAACACAATGTGTGTGGCAGGGGCAGAATCCTCACTCCGTAACAGTGAAATAAGCTCGAAATCATAAAGCACGGCACCGGAAAACATGCGATTTCTCTCTTATTAAACAAATACATAATATGTTTGATACTATGGAGCACAAAACCAAAATTCTCCAAGTGCGCTTAACAGCAAAGAGAAGAGCACGAAGTTGATACAGTGGATCAGACGCAGGAAAGATGACATGGATCGCATTATCTCGGTAGTAACCCTACATATCAAAATTGTCGTGAGTTATTCTGCTGCAACCTGCGAGTTTGCTGTGTTCTTTAACGTTGAAAGAAACATTGCCTCCGTCTCTCCCCGTCAACACAACTGCGTTTCTAAGCCATGTTCCTGTTGATGCTTTGGGCATAGCCCTACAGGTCGTTACTATCAATCCTTTTTTATCACCCTGATCTTGATAGTATGCATCGTGTTGCTCTCAAACATTGTTAATAAGAAATTCTCCCATTTGACTTATTCTCTACACACTGTCTTTAAAATCTAATCTCTTTCCTGCCAAAAGAACAATTCTATAATCAAGTCCCGTTGTATAAATGTGACTCGCGTCAAGATGTTAACAACTATCGCCCCAATAACTTTACCTCAATTGGTTCCAGTGGGTTAGAAAAGACCACAAAATGTCGCATGGTTGAATTCACAATACAACAACATCATATAAACCACTCCTAGCATGGGTTCCTTGACAAACGTTCTTGCACGACGTGCAAGTCGGAATGGCTCAACCACATTACAAAATCTGCTGGTTCTGGCGATGCAGATATCACTGTACCCTTGGACATGAATGTAGATCTCACACATGCCTTTTGATCAAAGTAGCATTCCTTGATATACGTGTCACATTAATTAGTCTGTTTGCTTCCTACCTTGTAGGTCATACATGAACAGTGAGAATAAGAAAAGCCTGCCGACAGCCACGACCGGTCACAGGTGAGGTGATTCACAGAAGCGTCGTTTAACCGGTATTCATTCAACTGTCTAAAGATGATGTAGGTAGAGTTATCACAAATTGCAAATACTTTTACTCGCTGACAACATTAATGTTGTCTGTGGTTTACTTGCCAGCAATCTCAATTCTTGTTTAGATAATATTCAAAAATATTTCTTGTCATTGGAGTTTTGCTGTCGAACTTGGCGGGTGAAATGTTTAGCCAATAGATACGCATACCGGAAAGGCTTATAAAGTTAGATGGCCATGGAATACTAACTGTCATCTTGGTGCGCCACCTGGGTATACATCATTGAGACAGAAGCTATTCCGCCGAACAGGTACCAGCCCAGGTAACCAAAATAAAACGAACGTTAGGCTACATCGTGTATACAATCTTTCTTCCTACTGCTTGACTACGTATTGACAAACTTTGCATTCGACCTTAATTCACATACGGCAGATTCATATATAAACACCTGCATAAGTCTGATAGGCTAGTCCTGGAAATTCGCCGACGGTCATTCATGAAAATTGTACTGGGCTAACTACCTTCTGCAGGAAAGCCTTCAAACCTTCAAACAGCCGACGGGAAATATCGAGCTGTATTAATGTGATGAATGACTGCATATGCTGGGAGAAAACACGCATATAGGCTCTCGCACGAGAACCCAGGTATGCATTCAGGGGAAAGTAGAATAATCCACTGAAAATTTACAATGATTGACGGCATACGATCAGTTCAAAAGTTTACTCTAATCTTGTTTATTGCATATGTGGACATATGGACACTTCCGATCGGGTTTCCCTATAAAAGTACCTTAACCTGACCATGCAAAATTGAAGTTTCAGTGTATCCTACATATATAACAGAGTCACCGGTGTTCCACCATTCACTGTCCATCACATTTGTATCTTGCTTCACTGATAAACTCTAGAAATTGGACTAAACATCTACAATTACAATTACGACTAACGGACAGATTTTTGGTGTGCGATCCTTCCCTTTCGAAAAAATTCGTTTCGATCAGGGAATATAAGAGAAATCCAATTCAGAATTTTGCATAAAATGTCTAAGACTCGATGATTATCAACAATTGCGATGATAAATTTGAAACTTGTTGCTTGTGATTAAAAGTAGAGTTGTTTGCTCTAGCTGATGGTTTATGTTCTGATTTGTTCGCAGTGCACTACATTTAGACCTGTCGATGCTCTCAGCCTCCCACACATTGATGATTTCGCTTCGTTTTGTAATGAAATGATCACATATGAAGCTCAATGACAAATCAGTTTCCCAACATGGAAACAACTTAGAATGAAATTCTTATTACCGAGTCTCACCTGAAGCTCATCAACGTTTGGCTGACAATAAACTGAAAGAAGTACAGAATTTCAAAGTTCATTATTGCAAGAAATTCAATCACAACACTACTCGATTTCAGAAAACCGATTTCACTTATTACTGATCAAAACAATAGTCAGTATTCATGGATTTCTGCATGTTATTGTGGGCAAATCAATCTCTACTGTGACCTGGTTCACACAACTCAATTAGGTTTAAGTGGCTAGACGATAGTCAGCGTTGGCAACATAACTTGTATAATTATAGATTGATTATGCGTGATTCGTGATGTTATGTTATTTCTTGTTATTACTCTGAAATTAAGTACCCATTCTAATGGAAGCTTTGGTCAGACGGAGGGAAGTACATAAACATTCGATTGTAGGTCCGTTTCTGAAAAGCTGTTAAATGTCCAATCATAACTTTGTGCCAAATTATATCTTAACTAGACTGAACAGTATAGGTATTCGCATCAAAATTAATCCTTCAATATCATCGAATCTTTGTTTACTAAATGTCCGTGACGACAACTTCACAGTCTGCCTCGAGGGATGCCTATGTGCGGGTCAATTCATTTCAGTGTTCCAGGTTGGCACCTTTTGGAAGTGATTCTTAGTGATTCTCATCACACATTTTTCTAACATGTCCATCAACATGCAATGGACTTGGCAATCACTTTCCTGGGTTTACTTGGCTAATATCTCATTCGCGTAAAACTCAAATTTCAGACATACGCGCAAGACAAACGATAATCACATTTCTGCGTGTATGTTGTAAAGACTCTGCCCAAATACATATTGTTGGCTGCCCTGGTAAAAGTGGACACTTTTACGACCACGTTTCTCATATGACTAATTTGTTGGGGTTGGTGTACCATATGTCTCCAATGTGTGATTAGGTAGCAGCCAGAAATTCTTGGCCTGCTTTGCTTCCGCTTTCACATGTTATTGTCACTAATTCCCCCCCGTACTCTTGTTTCTTTACACATTGTTCGTAATCTTCCTGTCTGGCACGATAGATTCGTTTATTCATTGTTCTTTCAGTCACAGGCATCAATCCACCAACACTTATCAACCTGTTAAGCATCAGAACACGGTTGACAGTTCAACACAGATATGTACTTGCACGTCAGGAGTAGCGAGTTGAACTGTAAACGTTATTTCGTCATGCCTCAGCTTCCAAAAAATAGAGGACATTCGAACATTTTCCTTCTACACTCCACTTCTCTCTCGAATTGCAAATCATTGATCGTTAACTACTGCTGAAGACAACAAAATGTGAATGTCTCAAGGCTGGAGAATTTGTGAATAAACTATATATAAACGCTGTTTAACTTTGACTCTGCCTTATATTTCTACCATCTATTCTCACTCGCATTCAAAATTCCAGGAATTCAGATACTCTCAAAACCGTCAACAAATATGTATTATTGTCATTAATTGCAGCATTGTGTATGCTTGACTGAGTTTGTTGAAAAACGCGAACATACTGATTCATCATTTCCATCAGACTGAAATCAATGAGTGGTAGAATATTGAACAACAATCTTGTTTTGTTAACGTTGTCTTATGCTAACAAAGTAAACTGAAGTAAACTGAAGTAAACTGAATTGAAGTATCGACCGACTAGGCTCGCAGTTATACTGTTAACTGCTTATAATGCGGTTAGGTAGCACGTCGCTTATCTTATATACACAGAGCAGAGCTGCCATTTTCACCACCATATTTAACAGACATTCTGGTACTAATCTCTCATATGTCAGAACATTACATATAGTGGAACTAATCTTCTTCACACGTCCACATGCGATCGTGAGCAACTTCACTGGTTTAATTAGGTGCTTATCACAGATTGTGAATTATTTGCGCAGAGCATCGCCCATGTTTATTTCTCTGCTTTTCAAACATAATGAGGGACAATTGTGGTTTTGGCGAACAGAAAAGTTACCGATAAATTCTCATCTTTGGCTGGTACAATTATATATCAAATCGAGTAATAGTAAGGGAAGTTATTGATCAAAATAGGCGAAAACATGACCCCGTCCCCCCCAAATTCACCCCAATTAACACTGATATCCTAAAAGGAGCCTTCCTCCCCTGTGATTATAACCACAACGAAGTCATGTTTGTATTTTACCTAATCGCTTTATCCTCGTACTATTCTGACCAATAGCTTCTCTTACTATTGCTTGATTTGATATATAATTGTACCGGCCAAAGATGAGAATTTATCGAAACCAGTTCCGTTCGCCAAAACCAAACTTTTTTCACATTATTTCTACGGAGGTTTTCAATTATAATAGGGGACGAAATTTTGGCATGCATGTATATATCCACATGTTAATTCAAATTTATAAATGTAACAGTTTGCAGTGTTTGCTCAAGCGTTTTGTCCTTGATAGTGCCCGTTGCGAGTGCATGATTTTCCCCAAACTCATATCATCTTCGCTCGCTTGGACAGCTGAATTCACCAAGCAATTTGACGGTTTCATCATTTCGAATTTTGTGGCATTCAGTGGACTGGACTGATAATAAGGAACAAATAATGTAGACTTAGAAGATAATCTATGAACGTCCGAAATGTTTTTTCTTCACTCACCTCCGTAACTGCCTAAAGGTTTTGGCTGTTAATTTATCCTCAAGAAATAAACAAGGATTTACACAGGACTCCTGGGCAATTCTGTCATGCAACGCTCAATTATGGAATGTAGCTAGTCAATTAATTCCCTCTTACCGATAGTCTCAGCGTCACTTATTTGAATAGCGTGTGTTTTTGGGAAACGTTTCACACTCTGTTGAAAGAAAATTGACCGAAATCCCGAACTCTCACCTGAATTATAAAGCGAATGAGTTCCCAGAAATTAACATCAACGGTAAATTTCAGCATGAAAATGAGACTGATACTCAGATATAGATTTTCAGTAGGGTGTACTTTGGTTTCCAAACATGAACGACGCAAGGTTGAAATTAGGAGTAAGCCTTTTTCATTATATGCTTATGACCGCGATACTGAAAGTCAGAGGGGCAATAAAAGGTAAGTTGGTGAAAAGATCCATCAAATGTATGTATACAAATGATGCATACAAACGATGTATACAGCAGTGAAACACTGATACACTTCACCTATGTCCACAAAGAGATCCCCTTTACTCTGGAGCCCGGATCACCCGTTGGCGTAACGTTTCTAGACGCGTTCATGTCAAGTCTTGTGGATGACACAATAAAACGTGAAGTATATCGTAAAGCGACGTGATCAGGACAGTATACTAATTGTAATAGTTTTGTACCTTCAAAACAGAAAAAAATTTATCCGATATTCACTTGATTGAACCGGAAATATATGCTTGGAAAAGACAAACAGGTTACATCTAAAAAATGCTGTAAAACTGCTATCCTGTGTAGTTTATTCGTAAACACATGCTACGTAACACAAAGATTAATAAATCGCAAATTGTAGATAACAAAACTCTCTTTGTTTCGCTACCATTCAAAAACGATAACAATGCTGGAAACATAACCGGCAGACCTAACATAGCACTTAACAAAACCTATTCCGCAGCTCAGTTAAGTGTTCGGTTTGTGTCCACAGCGGAAAGTTGTATTGCGTGTACATGCTGTCCCTTGTTGTGTTTACTATTTGGTTTATTCATATGGAACAGCCCATAAAAACTGCACATAAATGGATTACTTAAACGCATCATCTGGCGTGGTTAGCTCGAAGATGGCTAGAGACTTGTTCCCCGTCTGAAGCTTTGATGCTGTCCGGCTTCTCTTTACATTCTCATCAGATTAGAACGTATATTTTCCAAAACTTACGAGGTATTCATAGTCGCTCAAGCTCAACTGAAATCTGCCTGCTGTGGATAATTGTATACTCAGATTTTATCACTACTCCGTAATATGTAATTCAAAGTAAAACTAGGAAATCCTAAATTAACACAGATAGTTTACGGACAAA
>JTDE01003940.1:0-17454 GCA_014338405.1 Paragonimus skrjabini miyazakii
GCGTCCTTTGGCTTCGGTCCATGTGACGGGCTAATCCGTTTCGGATGCCGCCAACCATGCGTTCGTGTGGTCATTGATTTTGTTGTTTAGCTTCAAAATGCCCATTGAACTTTGTTAATATAAACCCAGAGACTGCAGTATGTACCTGATGAGACGCAGAGATACATTGTGTAAAAATCTGTTTCTGACTACTCTGTTCAAATTTGTGACAGGAAACGTTTGCTTTGCTTTTCTGAAAACCATTGCATTACACACAACCCTCCTCTTATTATGTTCATTTTTATCCTGAAGATTGAACATCGCGACGAGAATCAAGTGACACGACAAACATCAGAGGCAATAGTGTAGTTACAACACCGTTCATTCTACAGAGTGCACGGAGGTTCTGACGCAACTGATGTAACGAACAAAAACAATTGTCACGTGAACACCAAAGGTGTGACGATATCTGGGATAGACAGCACTGCCCATTGTTTATTGCCTAGTGAAAGACGGCCAAGGATAAGTTCAAGGCCACGGTTGGAGCCGGGTGTTTACCAAAATACCAAACACATTGGACTAAAAAGAGGCGTTAGTCGATCAACCATATTAAACGTTTCATTCATAACCCAAGCATAGCAATAATTCTTTAGAATCTGTTTCCTGGTGGACTAAACAACAAACTGCCCGAACAGGGAGTTAACAAGGTGCACCACAATATACACTGTCATTTTCCTCATCTATTGCACTTTGCTTCTCAAATCTCCGAACAAATGCACCAATTATCATTCCGATACTTACTCACACGTCCTGAGAATAGATGAGATCTAACGGAACTGAAAAGACTGCTTACCACAGTCGCTCCCTACTGGTTGGTTGTGCTTTTCTTCTGTCATGCTTTGCTTACAGATCGCTTCCTCAGTCTACTTGCAATAAACGTCTTTGTCCATTATTCGGCTTTCTAGTTTAACTATTGTGGAGAATAAGTACGGTTCTAGACAGAAACGTTCCAGTCCTATACAAACAGCTGTGTCCTTAGCCTCCTCGTTATTATTTCTTGTCGGTGTTGCATAGACATTTGCGAGACAGCTTACAATTTTCGCATAACATAAGCCACAGCAGTATTTACACTTCGTGTCTGGTTCCTGCGAGGTAGGTCTGGAAATTATCGGTTTAATGTATGTATGCACTAAATTTATGTTCACTGTTTCCATAACAAGTGTATATGTTCATGTTAACAAAAGGAAGATGACAAACGTATAAAAATAAGTGCTAACAATGAAGGTTGATTTATTTGTAAATACCTTCCACTAGCCCGTTATAGCAAGGTTGGTACGTTGATCACCTGGAATGTCAACAACCCTTTAAATGTGTGAAGCTAAGAAATAGGGAATACTAGATTTTTAAGTTGCAATCATTAATGATTGTCGATGGTGCAGCGGAATTAGCTGTCCAATATTACAAAAATAACCAGATCAATCTGAAGACGCTGAGCTATTTCACGAAACGCGTGATCGACGCAAATCACGAATACATGGAAATTCTTCCCAACGACCATTTCAGACTGCCATGCACATAAACACTTATTTTTAGCTAGTTGCATCTACCTCACAAGAACCCATTTTTAGATTTTCCGTTGCATCATCCAAATGGTAACACAACTTTGAAGTTAACGTTGTCATTGAGTTACTTAAAGATGAATTTACAACCGTTTACTACCTAACAAGTATGCTTATCAGTACCTATTGTTACGAAATTTTAATGTCTTATATGGGGAACGAATTCATTTATTGGGAACGGAGCCTTAACTTCTAAGTTGAATCAGTCAGTTTGATTGACCTTGATTCTACGCACCATATAACACAATCGTTCGCTGTTAACGGTGATCTCCAACATTCCTTCATTGTCGACACCGGTAGTATTGAATCTTTTATTTCTGTAGCTTGCTTGAAGCGGTTGGAACCCTGTGTTATCTTGAAACCTGCCAATATGTCTGTTAAGGGTGTTACTGGACATGCGTTACCCATTCTTCGCGAATGTGAACTTCCACTCACATGTGTGCAGTTCGTTATTAATTCTGGTCCGTCTATTATCGGTCTAGAGTGTATAAAAGTTTTGAAGCTTCCTCTTATATTGTCTGTTAAATCTTCTGGGACTGAAAGTTCCGTTTCTGAATCTGTTTCAGATTTGAAGTCAGTTACTGAAGTGGTACCTGCAATCGACCCAGTGCAGACAAGAAGTCCAGAACATGTGAAAAAGAAGCAACGTCACCACTACTGCCCGGACTTTCATTTGAACTGCGGAGGATGTGGTGATTGTCAGTAAACCTATTTCTCATTACTGTTGTTTTATTACGTTGCTGACAATAAGCTGTACAGTTGCGCTCGAGAGATAAATTACTTGCTTTGCCTAGTTCGGTTGTTATTACTATTGCGTCGAAGCTAGATCTGAGATTGAGCTAGGTCGACCACTTCACTTTCGTATTTCTGGAATCATCACAATTTGAAACAGAACCATCCCAGAATACCGGACGAGGCAGAATACCCATGCGTCAGTAAATAACAAGGCGGTTGTCTATCGGATCTCCTTGCAGCCGTCATCCAACTGGAGTAAAAAAAATAAATCTACTGCTTAAAACGTTCGGGTTTGACATCGGTTAGTCTACCTACTGAGTATCCTACAGAGATACAAAATCTTTTTAAACAAACTCAAAGTGTTTACAATTAATCATTGTCCTATAAGTTACTTTATGTATTTGTAAACACTTTTTCATTATCATTATCTGTACACTTGTTTGAATCACTCACACCATTTTGGAACGTTACTGGTTGATGCTTACTTCTCCGCACATGTCGACCAACTGATAGTTTCTGGATGTCATTCATCACCTGTGCCATTCCCTCACTCGGCTCAATACAATTTTATTAAAGCGCTCCGGTTTGCTGTCCAAGATCAAACTTTGGCGATCATTTCAGCGCAAGAAGGCAGACTAAGGAATCCTGATTTCGCTACACGAGTTTAGATGAAGGTGCACGCTTGCGGGTTCTCAAAATTTAACGATTGAACTATTGCGTTACTCATAAGTAGTTTGGCGGATCTGATCAATTGTAAAAGATCTAACTGCGAAAAATATTCACTTCGGCTTGATTCGGATCAGCGACAGAAACAACATGCTCAAATACGGCAAATGTCCTACCAGGTGAGCTATGAGGCCACACCGGGAACTCAGAAATCCATTGTTTTTATTCTGTCCTCCAATATAGGGTTTTTGTCCTTCGTGGTTGTGTGGCAGTTAAGCATCAGTGTGAACCACTGATGTACCAATCATACAATGTCATCGCTCATCAGTGACACTAGTGGATTTCAGTGTGAACTGATCGAGAAATGCTGTTTCGGAAATCAATCGGCTGGATCACTTGGTAGATTCCATGTGACACAGTTGGTTGGTTGGGTAACTAGGTTCAAATGTGAGATTTCTGAGCTTCCGGCGTAGCTTCATAGCTCAGGTGGTGGAGCATTCACCGCGTTTGGGCATGTTGTTTCTGTCGCCGATTCGAAGTCAGGCGAAGTCCAGATTTTTTACAATTAGGTCTCTTTAATATTCAACTATTGCCTGAGAATTTCCCCACAACTAGTTTTTGGTGACTCAGCCCGGGCATAAGCTACTGTCTGGTCAACGGGAAAAGCTGGGTTATTTAGATCACTGTCAGTGGTTTTGATCCTCATTGATTTACTGCAGGAAAATTGACCATTAAAATCATCCTTCCAGATTGGCCGCTTATGCCAAAGTGGCAGAGAGACCGACAAGACCATGTACGGAAGCCTACATCATCTCACAGGGAAGGACATTAGTGTTGGGGCAAATGTTTGTTGACTGCATTTTGCATCTTTACCCAACTGCCTGTGATACTCGAGATATGGTGTCCAGAAAAAGAGATGCGAAAAACAATGAGAATTGTTATTTACAAAATGAGGTACAGGCGCCACAGGTGTAATACCTAACACTCCAGGAAGCTTCGAACCTGTCAACCACATGCCTTCAGGCTGGAAGCTAAAGTATGCGATAATATGGCATATGGTCAGTAATTAAATCTAAGTGTTTTTATGTAAAGTGTCGTGTGTTAGGAAATGGAAGGGAGTGTTTTCTGACGAAGATTCTACATCAATTTATGTACCACTGAGTTCCATGCTTGTTACTCTGCTCTTCCCGATAAACACAAATCACTTGACTAGCAATCTAGTCAGTCCATGTTAACTGTATACGGATCACATGAAGTTATTTGGAGAGATACCAACATCAGGCGTCTTCTAGCAAGATATCCTAAGTTTTGCGACTGGAATGACTTGTTACTGAACGTCCTAACTAACCATATGTTGTCTAATGCTATCGAGTCGACATATAAGTACCTTGGAGACGCGCAAGCGCAGACGAGGGAACTGTCAAAAAGACGATATGCAAGAAATGCGAGCTTAAAAATCTCCGCTGAGTGTATCCAACCTGTTAAACGCAAGACGGATGCGACTAAAGCATGAGAGGGTATCATTGACTGAAATCAACAATTACTAACCCATGCCTAATAGTGTTCGTTATTCTCTTCAATAGTTTGCCCCCGTTTATAACACTGTGACCAAGTGTTGTCGTCATGTCTAAAATGGTGCAAGACACGTCGCACGCATGATAACTTGTCTGAGCTAACCGGACCGTTTGAGTTCGTAAGACTTATCTTCGCCTGAGCGAAGGGCTGTGAGAGAGATCGCATTGAGGAGTAAAAAATCACTTGAATGGCCGGCATATGTTCTTCGACCTGTTTGTCTGTGAAGCTACATGACCGTGGTTTGATAGACCGTAGACTAACAATCAAGAAAACGAAATGGAGATTGGCTTTGTTTTAACCCTTTCACTAGGTGAAGATCAATTCGTGGCATAAATAACGCGCAACGGTTATGGGGTTCTCACGCGTTGATAATATAACAATCCTAGGTTCTCTGATTGGTGAGTTTCACGTCCTGGATTCCCAATCCCTAGGCTAACACCGTTGGGAAGCCGGCGATTTCGGTGATTCCAACGCGTAGTGCACGGGTTCAAGGCTAGAAACTAGAATCATAGTGATCCAGTCAGTTTGCCTATCCTGAAATCTGGCGGTCGGTCGTTAATCTGAAATATAACTGCTGAAACGGAATTTAACACCTCTCTTGGGAATAACAGCACTCGCCAAAAACAAACTAACCCTCTGAACATGGCAGTGTTTTGGGTAAATACGGAGCTAATGATGCTAGTAAATGATTTTTGGATGAGCGATTATTGGGTTTAGAAGGAAGATCGTTCCAGTGTTTTAAAACCTCAAGAAAAATTAGTATTTGAGGGAGGTCTTTGGATGGAGTTTGTAAAGTTTCAATTTCATATCAGATGAACTTCGACGTGTAGAGACTGCTACCCTTTTGTTATCTTCCTACATACTGTTCTTCATACCTCTTGTGTTCATTGTACATATAAACTACTTGTCTATTGTTTGAATGAATATACACTTCGTCCTCGTGCGCCTCAGCTTCTGTCTGCACGTGTCGTTGTTACCGGGAGTTGACTGTGGCAACAGCGGATTTTAATACGCTGGAGGAACTGAATTCGTTGCAATTTGTTTTACTATTTAACAGGTACTTTCTTCAAGCATATAGCGAACTTAGTGTGGTGGAATTTGTCGTAGGCAGTTATCGTAGATTATTTTGTAACATTGTCGATTGTTTTCTTGGTTTCCATTACAGACGGTACCCCTTCCCCATTGTATACCCTATCGAAGAAATGAGGGATATAGAAAAATAATAAGCTCTCTTCATTCACTGTTACAAGTTTTCTGCATCCGATTCTCTCTGTGTTGTGCGCCGATAACCGACAAAAGAAATAAACGTACTATGGATGTCATCAAATCAGCATAGACATCAAAGGAATAATTGACAGTGTCAGCTGCTTGTACCGACCTTTGTCGAAACCAGTGCACCTGAAGTAATTCTACTTCTGGAATGTATTGAACTGTATACCGTATACCCCTGTAACGGCTCCAAATGCATGTTGGTGATTCCAAACACCACTAGATCTGGCGCAAGTAATTGCCAATTAGAATCAGACACAATATACCATAATACTGAGATCCGAGTATTTCAAGATGAGAATAAAGACATACAGGCGAACATATGGTTTCGATTATTCATCTTCAGGCCGGTACAATTATATAGGAAGTTAATAGAGTTAGATCGAGATATCGATCAGACTTATTACAAAGAAACTAGTTCAGTTGCGGCTTGATTGGTCGGTTACGTCAGGCTTGTCCATTGGTTTGACCGCGCATGTTGGCCATCGGTCCGGTGGATTTGTGGCCATAATAAGTGCAGCGCCTGAACAAACCGTTCTTGATGACATAATACCGGGTCAAGCAGCCTGATTCCAATAGCCTCGGCAATACAGAATGTTCTAGTTCGGACCGCTTTCGGTGGGTTTCCTGGTACGCGATATACCACTTTGAAGGCTTGATCAATTTTCACCTGGTATCCGCTTTCAACCAGATGAGCGAGGATAGTACTGTTGACCGATCGGGATTCTTCGTGCCCGATTCATCGTGAATGGTGTTCTCGGATTCGTTTCGAAAGTTGTCTTGACGTTCGACTAATATAACCTGCTCCACAGGAACAAGTGAATGAGTAGATACACATAGATGAGGTCTGAACTGTCAATCTATCTTTGTTATAAAACCCGAGAATTGGAGATGTGGAAAATTGAATACGGAGTTTAGCTGTGGTATAGATCCTGCTAATTGTCTGGTTGACCCATCACCAATTGACTGACCAGTGACCTTGTAGTGCATGGCGAACTAAGTCTTTTTCTCCAGGTACGAATTTATCAGACGCGAAATTTGAAAATGCTGTTGGGATGAGAGGCCGACTATTTACTGCATGAAATATGCAGTTGGTCTCTTATAGCACTAGAAATGTCACCGACACGTAACTAAGTTAGAGGGGCTAGGGACCGGCCGTCGACGAGCGATTAAACCGGAAGTGTGTGACACACCGGTGCGTTCGGGTTAGCGCCGTAGTCAGATGGCATGCAGACAAACAACCGGACAACGTGCATCGTGCGAACTTTCTTAATAGCCTAGGTGCAATATGTAACCATGAGTTATGTAACTATTTTACACATCCTACCGCAGGCAGGTCAATGGAATCTCCAGGTCGCTACAACCTAACTAACTATCTATCTAACTATCTATCTATCTATCTATCTATCTAACTCCTTGTATAATTGTACCGGCCAGAAGATGAATTATCGAAAACATGTTCGCCTATATGTTTTTATTTCAAGATGGGCTAGAATACATTATTGATAATCAATTGATGTGCTATTCATTAATGAGTGTTTTTGGTCTTATGTAAAATTTGCCGTACCCAGCACCAATAAAAACGAAAATTGGGTGGAGGTTAACGGAAGGGAAATTTGAGTCAAATATCTGTTTGCCTACAAGTCCTAAACTTTACAGAGTTGGGCCAAACTTAATAACCCAAACAAAATGCCTTTTCGTCGTGTGTTCTGAACTGAACGGCTCGTCCACTGAGGGCTGGGAACACGGTGCGATTGTCTCCATCCACAAGGGAGGAGTCAACCGATTACAGGTCGGCGGGTCTCACACGTGTGTTACTTTAGGTCGTAGAAAGCATAACCGGAAAAGAAATATTGACAATCCCCACAAGCACCAACACCGATTCCGCACACCAACATGGATTTTACAAAAAGGCGATGGTGCACCATCACCTGACGGAGTAACAAAAGGTTTGAGAAGGAAAAGATGTAGTGGTCCGTTACACAGACTTCTGGAAGGTTTTAACTCGGTGAACGATCGGTTAATTCTTCCAAAGTTGAGAGTAGATGGCAGAGTTCCTGGACTAGCTTCATAGATCTGGTCGTCTTTGATAAAACGGACATTCTACCTGGAGGTCGAAAGGGAGAGATCGAGGTAGAAACAAGCATGCGGAGCGGCCTCTAATGGATAGATTCTCAGATCGTGGTTGTTTCTAGTCTCTACAAATGTTCGGGCGACATTTCTAGGTTATCCATATTAACCGTTCGGGATCACGTGAAACGGGCAGGCAACGCCTCGAAACCAGCCGTGCTATTAGATCTGGATAGGTTATAGTAATGTTCCATCAAGTTAAAGTTAGCACTCATTGTGGCCAGGCACTAGTATCTGTTAAGGAAGGAGGTCGAAGACTGCGCAAGGCATGCTTGAAACTCAGGTGAATTGTATCAAGCTAAACAGAGTGATTGTCAAAAAGGACGAAGGCGCCAGAATCACGGCTGATTTCGTGGATGGTATGCAACGCCTAAAGGCCACGAGGAAGGCAAACGGGACCTGACTGTCAGTGCCGTTGTGTAAAGTATACCTTGGCCGCACCCGGCAAAAGCAGTACAAGCGTGAAACCCTTTTTTTGAAGAAGACAAAAATGTACTGTAACGCGTACATAAGAAGTTCACTAGGTTGGCCGTAGCGATTAAATGGAAGGGTTATCAGGGAAAGCTTGGACAACTAGAATTTTCTCACCAGTCAGTTTACTTGTTCTAATATCTGGCGGTCGGCGGTTAATTTCAAATATTACAGTTGAACCGGAGTGATTCTCTATGAAAAATAAAGAGTTGTTCTATCCACAGAAACGTGCTGAATGCGAGGATATTATATTTGGTTACAACAAGGCTAGCATACTACTATTCTAAATGTATTAAAGCGGAGAGAAATACCAATTGGAAGTAACACGAACAACACTCACGATTGGTCACGGTTTTCGCAATTAGCCAGCACAGTGACCTGAACGACTGGTTGCGTCAATAGTACCTCAAAGCTTGCGAATTGCACATAAAAGTGTCAAACCAAACAAAGGAGTAGTGTCAATTTCTTCCCTCTGGCCGGGGAATCAGCTGAGGTGCCCAATGCACGACATGAGGACTGATTACCGAGCACTGAAGCCAAGTGCAATAAAAGCCCACTTGAAGACATATTCGACTGCGACTAACTGCATTGATTTACGCGTACTTCACAGCAAAACCATGAACGGAATAGTGATCATTAAAGTGGTACCGAGTATTCTAAAGACAGGCTGATACTTCTAATTTCCTTCAGTGAGAGAGACGAGAAGTTATCCTATTTTGGTTATTATAAAATGTAATAAGCTGATGTATTATAGAATGGGAATCAGCACAGTTTTAAATTCAATACATATCCAGTCAGAGGATCAGAACAAGCACATATATGCTCACTAGTGAGTAGTAAGAGATTTTCGTTGAAATAAGGCAAACATCATTCATGATTTTAGCTTTCGTAGACTCTCCAGCCATTCATAGCTAAAAGTCTATGAGAATACGAAAACTGTGATCGATCAGGAGCGTTGTTAAACTTAAAAGTTCATTGTTTTTAAAGAACGACTGAACAGTAGAAAGATTGCGAAGAGCAGACAGAGTATATTGCTGCTAGATAACCACGAAGCCCACCCAAATGTGTATTTCAAAAACATTATCCTGGCCTATTTACCATCAAGCACGTGATAGCTGTTATAAAAACTGAATGTAAATAATATTAAACCTATGGAAGGTAAGTATTGGAAAGGTCCTCGTTAACAAATTCTTAAAATGACAATCTAAGTAAACACAACAGGTGGGCTATTAATAATGGGAGAATTATTCTGTCAGACAGAGTGTGACCAATTGGATAAGTGATGTTCAACTTGAAATTAATCGAAACACTGATTACTCATCAGCAAAGATGAAATTAATTAAAGTTGATATTAGAGACTAAAACATAACGCTGCATTATAAACTCCAACCTCTGTGTTGAACGTAAGTGTGGTGTGATTATCACCTCGATTTGCCTATCCACGATAGTAAATAGAGTTGGAGTGGGATTAGTGAAATATCGAATTACTGCAGCTTTGTGTGTGAGGGGTGCGCAACAATGGGCCAACGAAGTACACAAGTTTGATGAAAGACCCATTCCTCAGCTCCACTGGAAACTTTTCGGTGGAACGACTTCTTTCTGGCCGTTTCCTTTACAAACGTAATCAATTGCCTAGGACGTTTGCCGATTCGCTCCATTAATGTACTCACTGATATAAAACTAATCAATAGTGCATGAGTCACCAAAAGTTGCACTAAACTTTCTGTCCAAATCTGTTGCTGCTGTTGAATCTCAAACAACATTCGGGGTTTGATAGATTCTAAGTACATTCGTTCTCTTGGTGGTTGAGTATTAGGTATGCTGTGTAGAAGTCAGAGAACATTAAATACGCAGCTTTTGCAAAACGAAGAAAAACGCGAAATATAGTCATGAAAATCCAAAAGGTGTATAAGTTTGTAAGGTGTGTATCGCCTAACGAAGTAGCCATGACGCATCAAGCCAGGTCGATCGATCCACCCGTTTCGGATGGTATGGTGGTGGGCGGTGGTATGGTTCCGTTCATCTTGTCAGATTGCAGTCGTGCGGTCGAATGCCTATACGCTATCTAAACTCGCGTTTTGTTTCCGATAAACCTCGTAATGCGATTGGCTCCAACGTCGTGACTGCTATATCTGATCGTCTCGTCCGGTTTGTTGTGCGTCTTGTCGACTAAATATGGTAGTCGTTTCGCCCTATATATTAAGAGCGCATGTGACCAAGTTCTGTCTCGGTTTTAAATCAAACGATTGAGCGCGTAATAGAAGGGACGACACAATAAAGTGAAACGGAAGAAGGAAATTCATGTTGTGGATTTATCTCAATGAATATATCAGTAATTATTTGCCGCTCATCCAACTTGCACATAGCCCAACGCGGTTTTGTGTAGCACAATACAAGTTTATTCAGCGTTAGTGCAAAAAGAACTTAATCCAAAGAAATACACACACAGAGGTATGATTTCTTTCCGTTAACCAACTAATTTTACAAAATTTCGTAACAAAGGAACACAGTGAAATTGATTCAACCGCATACTGTCACAATTGCCCATACGCTTCACTTCTGGGGTACATGTTACACTATTCGATAATGTGTCTAACGGCACCTTCATAAGGTGCTACTTATAGATAGTACAGAAAGAAATCCACTTATGTGAGGCTTGGTACTATATGTATGACCTAATCAACATCTACGTTTAGATTTAGAAAGTCACGTGAGTCCTGAAATGTAAACCAGGAATTGATATCACTCTGATTGTGGACATGCAAATGAGGGGACTAATGAAGGTGAGACAGGCGGTGATTGTGTCCGATCGTTAGGATATAATGATTGAGTCAACAACCTATTTTTAACTTAACTATGTTGGCAGAATATAATACTCCGTAATACACCGAAGAACTGCAAGTCTGCGATGACAGTCATACAGTAATAACATTCCCTTGAAAACCATAGCCCTGGAACATAGTAGGAAACTCTGTGCATGAATTGCTAGGTAAGTAATTCACATGTAAACATGCCACAGATTGGTTGGCGGCATCCGAAACGGATTAGCCCGTCACATGGACCGAAGCCAAGGACACGTACGCTTCAAACCGTCACCCCAAGTGGCTTGCGATGTACCACTTGCGGTTCCATTCACAAACCACGCATCCGGTGTAAACCCGAAGGAATGAGACCAGTAGGTGTGTGAGTGAGGCCTTTGTGTCCAACCAGTCGATGCTGGTTAGCCAATTGAATGGTTAGCGTAAAGGGGGAACCCTTATCTCTTGGATGATAAACAGAGAGAAACTGCAATGACAAGATCTATACTAATACAAGAGGCATTTCGGTAGACGAGTGCATGCCAACGCATTCCAGGGAGGATAATGTTGGAAAACAAAACTCAAAGTTGAACTACGAAAAGATCAGACAGACGATTCATCATTCAGTACACCAACAAAGCTCAGCAAAATAATGGGTAGAAGACCACAGACATTCAAGTTTCCGAAAAGAGGAGCGGATTAGTTGCCAAATAACTATAGTCTTGGTCGATGCAATAATTAAAACTAGAATGGATATGCTGATATGACCTACCTGAGTCTAATGTACTCGTTGTCTCTTCGCCGACGTCACACCATGAGTACACTGGTGACCCACTAATCCTAAACGGCCAGCGCATTCGCGGCCGCACACATCGCAACGCCATATAGTCATGTCACCACGACCTATGGTATCGATGGTTCCCTGGCGTACCGCACGGTTTTGTTCTCGGCCGCGCAATAACCGTTTGCTGAACTCGTGGACGTCGGTCCGTATTATATTTCTCCAAGTGATCCGGTTAAAAGCTAAGTCTTCCCAACATCTAAAATCAATTGTACAACGTGAAAGACTTGTCTGGTCATAGATTACACAGCTAGATATGTCACAGAAAACGTACCTCTACTATTAGGGTCGGTTAGCTAAAATTCGAGAGTGAGGTTATTACCAAATTTCCACTGTACACAGGGTACGGGTGGAAGTAGTTAGAGAGTAGTCATTTTTACTATGATTCTCATTTTCCATGAAAACCACAGACTAATGGAGATGGTGAACAGTACTGCAGAAAAATCACGCATGAACTCATGCCGCCTGAAGATTGTGGACAATGTAGATAATATAGTGAAACAATTAGGTTGTTTAAAGTTTAGAACTGAAAGGTAGACAATATATAACATGGTATCATTTCTAAAGGTTTTCAGCCTTTTATCTTTTTAAGTAAACAATATGGAAACGAATCTGAAAGTCAAAAATAGAAGAAAAAAGCTGTATATTTCCACTTAGATGGTAAAGAAGAAAGTGACTGATTCTAATCAACTCTGGGACAAAGAGCGATAATCGATGCCTGAACAGATTGGACACGCAAGAACACAGAGAACCCATTGAAGTACATATCTTGAGAAAACCGAGTGTGGTTTCAGAACCGCAGTTGTGTTCGTTTCAAGCAAACGATTCTGTTAGCAACAAAAACAACCTTAGCGGAGAAAACGTATGAATGAGATGTTATCTAGAGAACTATACACTCTACTGTGTGCACAGTATTGCACACTCGAGCGGAATGGCTCTAAGTCTAGATTGACATTTCTTGTAACAGGTGGACAGCAAGTGTAAGTGCAAAACATGCATACAGACAACTGCTGTTTATTACGGGGATCCTTATAAAAATTATGTTTTCTTTTTTCGGTAAAAGGAGTCAAAATCTACCGAAAGCGCATGGCTGACTATGTGGTTGTTGACACGTATCAGACATTCGTATGCAATGAACCGTCATATTTAGAAATGACAACTTCGAATGGTTGTAGGCATCGCATTTGAACTGGAACCCTCGTGTAAGTAATGGGGAAACAATATCTGGATGCCTGATATTATTCATGACACAGTTGCATTGTTTACTTACTGTTGTTGTCGAACCTAAATGTAGCTTCAGATTGGTTTGCTGTTTTGATGTTATTTAAATCGAAGTTGGAATATCTGATTAATCGATTATGTCTTTACTACATAAATCTCGACTGCAGAACCTATCACATATTTCTGAACATTAGGTGCATAATATGCACAGACTATCACCAGAATTCTGCTAATCATCTTGGAATTTGCGGCAGCCTGGTTACTAAGTGGTTTGTTCAAATGCTCACTATTATTCGTTCACATCCACCAGCCAGACCGAAGCTAAGTAGTGCTGGAAAAATCCCTTGTAAACGACTCAGAACTCCTCCAGAAGAAATAGATTTTTACGGCATTGAGTATGCCGTCTTATTTCTCTTTCCTGAAGAACACACGGCAGTAATGCCAAACCCATCCTATCTAATCGAATAAATATCGTCCAACGAACTTACATGTAAATGCACACATCCTAAGCTTTTGAGAATTGATGGATTTGTTCTCTTTTTTAAGACTGTTTTGTGATAATATCACAGCAGGTGGTATAGAGCAGACGAACCTCGAGTATCGCAGTATACTTCTAACAACTATGTGGCTTACACATTGTTTGACTCAGTTGATTACAACAGCCCTGTCAGACAGGTTCTGACTTTAAAACTGTTCTACTACAGACCTACATTTTGATGTCAATAGGGTAAAGTTGTGGTATTTAACCAAACAAAGAGGACAAATCGATCACAACTATAAACCGTGTACGAGCTTAAAAACGGAAACCAACTGGAAACTATCATCAAGAGACGTTAACTTGCCCACTATCATAAAAAAGGTATCCAAACTTTTCCGCGATTGTCTAATCACTTTGTTGCAATCTAAATGGTTTCAGGCTGATCTTCCGGTTTAAAATAGAAAACAAAGGCGGTTGTTATCAATGCATTCTTGGACCATCTAAAGACTGAAATTTCCTGTCTACAAATCTAGTTAACATAGTGACGACAATGAAATGAACATTCTTCTCTAGGGCAAGAACTGTGCGTGTACTCATACTCTTCAACGGTCTTTCGCCAAAAACTCAGTTCTGGAGCAAATTGGGATGAAAACAAAGCAAATAATATTTTGTTTGTCATGAACTCAACTATTGACAGTTCCAACGTTACGAGTTGAGGTATTTATCCGCTGAACAGATGACTCAAAGCACAGTTCGACTGATTGAGAAGCCACGTGGTCAATAACTGCACTTTAGTAGTGTTTAGCCCACAGGTTGATTTATAGACAGTTTTCTACGGAAAAGGGGAGATAACACTTTTTGCCAAGGTATTCAAATCTTACCCCCGCCTAAGATTCTACTTAAGATAACGTAGCCAAGTTTGCTGCGAAGTACTAAACACTGAAGTGTTGAGTTACAATGTAACAGACGGTTATCTGATGAAAGGGAAAGCAAACTACAGATTTATAGGTGCGATCCCATTAATCCAGTTCTCTAGCATCAATTGATGATTTGTCTTCATACTGCACCTGAAGTTCTGTTGAACACTTTTGTAAGCAATAATCCGACAGAGTTCATTTGAATGGCCATAGTAAAACAGATATTTAGGGATTTTGGCCGACAATAACTGAATACGAAGCCATTGCCCTCCCAGCCAGAACCTTTGGAAAAGATGTGACAGATCCGAGTTTTGCTGGAAAACGCTGCATATACCTTCCTCCATCAGGATGAGAACGCATGTCCAGGTTCTACTGAGATGACTGCTTTGATCGCCGGGCCATCATATCGCTTTGGCGTAACCGAATTACTCTAGGCACTCGACTACATTTACTTGTAAATAGCGGTGGGTCATCTGATCTCCTCGAGAGGAGATAGCCAGTGTACTTTAAGCTCAGATCGGTGGCTCCACAATTAGGACTGTTCTGCAAAGTCAAACATGTCCATTAAACCTCAGAAGAAAGCCTCTGATTACAGGTTAAAATATTTGTATTGCTCAAAGAAGGTGATAGCTGAGGGTTCAGAAGGGACACCGGTTATAAAAAATGTCACTTCTACTGCACAGTACTCAACACAGTCGATTCACGACCATGCAGAATAGAGTTACACTGTCGATCCTGGCAGGGTTATTTACCGATGAAGTGCCTTACTAAAGGTAGATCTGGAGTCTGGTGGTACTTTTTGAAATGGACCTAAAGGGTAAGTCTTCATGAATATGTTGACCGTGATCATCTGAGAGTTGTATTTTATTTATGGACGATTACTGTTGCCCACTATCACTCATTGCACAAAACAACCGACACTGTCAACCGGATTAATTTAGTGAGGCTTTTGTAGGTCATCTCACAACCTAAGCCGGTCAATTAATTTAAACCAGTGTTCCGTTTTACTTTCCCCATCGACATGCCACGTCTAACTTTTAGGTCCATTCGGACACTCGTTAAGTCACATGATTAGCCTGCAGTTGCACAATGTAAACATTTCATAATGTGCACGTCGACGGCACGTTGTTCAAACGTCCTTAGTTTGTCCTTTGCTGTCCATTGCACACAACTTTACAGCAGCCAAAAAAGCAAGAAAATCTGATGTAATCGACAGAAAAGTCGTTTTTGGAAATGGGCGTTCCAGAATGTTGACTTTGGTGCGGTCTAAGCCAGCAAGTGCTCACGGATTGAATTTGAATTGCGTAACAGGGCGTGCTGCTGTGTTGTCGACGCCGTTTTAGTTCATGTTTGTTTAAGTTGTGTGCATGCCTTACTGGGTCTTGGGCACATGCTTGTTTGTGTCGTTTCCTTTTGCAGGACTGTTGTTGGAACACCTACTTCGGAAGATCGCTGTCCCCGTTGTCTCCACGTTGCCCCACAGTTGGTCTGCAGGTGTAACAGACAGCCAGAGTGGAAACGGCCGGCTTGTATCTTACACTGGAACACAGTTCGAAAATTCTTTAACAAATGAAAAATTATGTCACCAATCAGGATATACATTTTGGGAATTCGCATAATAAATGCAAGACATGATTGTAATTCGTAAGATTAAAACAATGTGACGAACACCACAGTTTAAAATTGGAGAATCTGTCATTACATTAACGTGAACGTGGATCCGTACTTATTACTCTGGTTGCATTTAGTGTCCTAGTGAGTTCAGTGTTTGATGTTCGAAGACTAACCAAAATCCGTGTGACTAGTTGTGTTAATGGTTACAGGAATTTAAGCCTATTTTCCGCATGAGATGGTGTTTCTATACGAATCTTTTGGTTGTCTATACTGCATATTCGATTATCTGAATGTTACATTGTAGGGAGCGAATATCACAATGACAGACACCGGCACGTCAAGCTTGAGATGAGAAGAACATATGTAATTGTGTAACTACAATGAGCAGTGCATGTTGAATCTTTGTGCTGTCCTTACTCATAAACCTCACCCTATCAAGAGGTAGTGGCATCCAAGCAGAATACATTATATAGACTTGAATTTCACCACTTACAATGTAGCGTCATCTGCTATTTACTCGTTATTCTTGATACAAGTAGCAAAATGATCAACTGTTATTTTGTTTACATCACTACCTCTTTACACCTAAACAAAATGTATGGTACAACTCACTCATAACATGAATGGAACCATATTATAATGAGGACACGAGAGACAGCTAATTGTCCATCTCTCGTATGGTATTGCCGTGGAGCAACAAAGAAGTTGGTAAAAGAAGTGATGTGATTCTTCACTTGACCCTTACTCATAGAATTCTTATGAGCATGACAGGAAGCATCTTTCTGCAATCACTCGTAAAAGTAGTTCACTCAACCCGCATTGTCACCTGTCTGATGGGAGTGACCTAAACACTATCCAGCCCGACATAATTCTCTGCACACAGTTCCATCGTTAGGTTACAGGTGAACATTGAAACCGAGAAATTTTGCTCGCTCGGAACCAGATTTCATGAGCCAAGCGTCCGAAACACCTATATCCTCTACTGCCTAGGAAGTTTTGAAACATCACCGTATAGCAACATGTAAACGATCTCACCAAATGCTGAGTGGACTAAGCTCATCGTGCTTCGAATATATTTTCACCAAACGACCTGAAATGCTAAGCTTCGTTTGGTCAAAGTTTACATGGGACCAAGGGAGAG
>JTDE01003940.1:31801-61356 GCA_014338405.1 Paragonimus skrjabini miyazakii
AGTCTACATCACAGCTCACAGAATGAATGGTCGACTGAATAATGTCATCATGACAATCTATCCCATACCTTACAACCTTGTCCGTCCAGGCAAATTGGCTTTGGTAATCGTCCACTATACTGAGGTCTAGTACCATAGCAGCACCGTCACGAATCACGATAAAGTCTGGTTTGATGAACGAGGTCGTCGTTGGTAGTCGTAACTTCTTGAATTATGCGTTAGCCAAATTGCACAGTTTTTACACCATGTTCTTCGCCACGCGGCTTTGCCGACCACATCGCACATCGTGAGTAATCCAACACCATTGGAGAATGTGAGAGAGGCTTTCTGGTTGACCGGAATTGCCACGACAGAGAACTGAGTGGTCAATTCGGTCACCCCGAGAACTCCGGACCGCACCGCAGCTGGATGGCACAGATGAAGATCCTGGAGAAAGTGCGTTTTGGATTTAATAGCCAAAGATTGTAGAGTTGAGAACGAGATACTTCCTGAAGACCACGTCCGTCCAGCATATGATAAGGTTTATCCATACAAGCCGCATGGGTCTCCTCCTTGTTTGTCATTGCCACACCGTGAACGCCTACCGGGACATAGACGTCTCTTATGACAAGACCAAACGAGTCACTTTTAATCACGTTTCTCAGAACTATACATTGACTGGAGAGCAGTCTCTCCACTCGTGATTTGCGTGAGATAGGAATAGTGATGAACAAATTCGGAATGCCCAGACCACCGAAGCGAACTGGGGTATGGGTGTGACTGGCTGATGGGTCTTTGGGAAGGTGGAACCGCTACCGAACAAACTGGCGAATTGTACAACAGCTGATAGAATCTGTAGAACAAGTCGGGTTCAAAGCAAGATGTGTATTTACTACACCACACACAACATCTCATCCAGTCTGTTATGGATACTATATATATAGGTCAATGTCGAACAATCTGATTGGCCAATGCAGATATGGCGTACACGATTGGCTGCACTCCACCACATCCTTCCCTTTTTAAAGTATCTTCGGTATTTTTAGGTTTCGTAGAACGAACTCATTGTCTTCAGTAGAACTGGATTCAGCTGCCCTTGAACCTGTGGTTGTCGTTTCCTGCCTCCTTAGGTACACCCTGTTTCTCCTTGAAGTTCCGTGATTTGTGCGTACCACATAAGAACGCTCACCGTCTCGTCCTTCCACAATCCATGGGGCCCATCTGTCAGAGCCCATACCGAACGGTTGAATCCAAACAGTATCCCCTTCGTCCAATCTTGGCAGCTCGTGAGACCCTTCGTTATACAATTGTCTTTCTCGTCCCATTCGTTGTTTCAAACGTTTTCTTACGGTGTCAAACGTGATAGTTTGTAGGGCTAGACGATCTTCAACAAGTGGTATTCGAGTTCACGTTCTTCTTCCCATGAGCCGTTGAGCCGGACTTAAATCCATATCTGCTGACGAGGTGTTTCTGTGTTCTAGCAGTGTCAGATAGGCGTCTTGTTTGGCTGTTAAGTAATTTTTCCCCATTGTTTTCTTTGCCCTCTTCATAGCAGACTCCACTTTATCATTGGGCTGGCTGATGGATCGTATACCCTGGTGGGGTTCGTTCACTTCAACCGCACATACTGAGTACCTTCTAGGCTGGGTTGTCTTTGCCAAACTTGGACCACTCCTGCAGCAAACAGAGAAAGGAATCGCTTTACCGCAATTTGTGCGGGGTTTTCACCATGCTGGACATTGTTCTTTCTTGAAACCATGGGTTCTTCCGCAAAAAGTGCAGACTTCTAGAGGGTTTCCTGGTTACTTGGCCATCACGCGATTGATATCTTCTGTCAAGTGAATTTTGAGGGCTTTTGCCCTTCTGTCGGCTGCCCCTTCACTTCGACACATATCAGTGCATTGTTTGAGCATCAACTGAGGGTCCCTCAGCATTCTTTTCGTCAAACTGCGGTTTCTCACTCCAATAATCGACCTGTCTTTGATCAGTCTGCCATTTATACAGTTATAGGAACCGCAGGTTGAGGTAATGGATCTCAGAGATTGAACAAATTGGTCTGTGGATTCTGCTGGTTCTTGGACGCGGCAATTAAATTTATATCTCTCAAAAGTGTCGTTCGTAAATCCCACACAATAAGATTCTAATTTCTTCATCACGTTTTCCCAGTCTTCTGGGTCTTCGTCTGCCTCATACAGAAATGTATTAATGCAGCGGACGGCTAACCTTCCCATGGCCTGTCGAAACATCGTCATTTGAAACTCCTTCTCGGCTGACGATAGTCGAGCTAGCTTTCGGAAATCTTGAAATTGCAATTTTCGCGTTTTCCGTCTCTCCAGATGTCCTTCATCCTCGTCCATGTTCAGCTGGGGCGGTGGTCGGAGAAAATCCCGCCATTGGGCTCACAACCATCCAATTTGGGCTTTTCATCTCTGTCACCATGTACAACAAGCCGGGTTCAGAGCAAGACGTGTATTCACTACATTACACACAACATCTCATCCAGTCTGTTATGGATACTATATATATATATATAGGTCAATGTCGAACAATCTGATTGGTCAATGCAGATATGGCGTACACGATTGGTTGCACTCCACCACAGGATATACTATGTATACAGATCTACCAATTACCGACACAGATGTGCTGTTCTACTGACAAATCGATACTACCGTCACGTAAAGGTGAAAAAGAAATGAGTATTAGTATATAAGCCATATATTCACAAACGATGTTCGAAATGTTGTCTGTGACTTTGCTTACAGGAATTCGTTCTTCAGGAGTACGATGACAAAACGTGCCCCAAAGTAATCTCCCAGACTGCACTACATTCCACGCTTACGACCATTCTGATTTCTTTCAGTGTTTGTGGACGTTATAGATCTTGTGTATGAGGCAGCTTTAAAGCAATACATCCGGTGGGGCAATATCTGGTGACCGTAGAGACCACTCCTTTAATCCATCGTCACCGATTCACGGTCGTCAGGATATTTCATCCACATATTCCCGTCCACATTCAGTTCATAGTGTAGTGCTGCACTATCCTGTTGAAACCATGGATATTCACAAAATCTCCTTCCCAGTTGTTCTAGCGATGATACAACATTCTCCTACAGCATTTGAAGATAGGAATGTCCAATGTTGCAAATGATTCTACGAATTTCAAATTGAACATCACTTACAATTGGTCGCAGCTCTCTCATTCCCATAGACTTTCCAGTGGTTCAAGTCCCGACAGTGGCGATGATACGCACTACTGACGAGCTCTAATGAGAGCGGAACTCGAGTCGAGTGCTTCTTTTCGAAAGGGGCCGACTGGATAGTCTATGGGAATGCGACAGTTGCGATCAATTGTGGGTGATGTTCAACTTGAAATTAACCAAATCCCCGACTACTCATCAGTGATTCTACGAATATAGGTTTCACCAGAAACGCTTTTATAAAAAAGGTATAAACCCGATAATCCGTGTTTAAACAAGTCCCATCCATACTCTAAACTATTGATTACGTTAACGTCGGACTGTGGAAAATCGATATTTATATGCAAAAAATGGGTTTTCCTCAACAATATATTCAGATGCAGTATTGCTTCACTAAGTAAGTGTTACCTAATGTGCTTGCGTTTCGGCCAAAAAGCACGTAAAAAATGACTCACGTTTGTCCTCATTCGATAACCGGTTCCAGTAATATGGATTCTCCGTATAGCCAATACCGGTATCTTTTGAGTAACCTCTGTACAGCGGACCTTGAACTGTTACATTCTTGATGCAGCTGTCACGATATTCTGAGGGCTATTTTTTCCACGTCGAAGAACATCAATAGCAAAACGATCATCTGTTGATGCGGGAGATCGTCCATTTCTTTGCAAGTCATAGACACTGCCCGCTTTAACAAACATTTGCATCAGCCTTTGAACCGATATACAGGTCCCCGATCCCCTATTCACATGTCTCGCGTTAAAATTGCTGGTGGTCGCCTCCGTATTTTCACCAAAAGACCGGATAAATAAAGGCCAGTTCAATACGATGTTCACCTGTCCTATTACCGGCGCGTCGTCCTAACAGTGTGACCTCTGTTCACCATTGACTTTCTTACGTTGAACCGATAACCAAAACCTGTGCGAACAGCCTCACTGGTGTTCGATAGACTGGGACGATGGGCCAGAGCGACTTCAGTGGGAAGTTGCCTGTACCACCACACTAGGCCCAGCCAGCTAAACTGACTGTAGTTTCTGTGGTGTTCTGTTCGTTCGCACACCTGACTCGATTGAGCGGCGTGCCATTGGACAAGCCCTCTGATCTGGGCTCCGGATTTTGCTGCCGGTTCCGATTCGTAGAGTGGCGAACATTTCGCACCCGCATCCGTCCCTGTATGCGGCCGGGAGGCATGGGTCAGGTCTCGTTTGTTAGAAGACATTCAGGGTATATTTTGTGTGCTGGCCACACCTAACTGACATTTTAGGGTAATTTTAACGATTGTCTGCGTTTTATACGGGTTCCCCGTTTAGTTTTTGAATTAGTTGGAGGAATATTTTTGTCCAGTGAGTATATAATCGTCTTACAGGCGCGTGGCCCAATATTTAAAATAGTATGTAGCCAAAAATGTGCAGTACAGATGAGCTCTCATGATTGAAAATTCATTTCGCATGTGAAGGCTGCATTCAAGCTTAAATCGTAAGTCCATTTCGGGGAAAATTTGTTTCAGTTAAATCATAAGATTATCTAGTTCGTTTTGATGTTATAGATTTTCTAATTGTAATTTTTGGTTGGTTGTTTTTCTGTATGGACAATTCATAAGCTAATTTGTGTGATCGCTCAATCTTTCATGTACCATTATACAACTAATCATTCAGTCCACCAAAACAGTTTCTTGATATGTCTGTAATGGTAGTCAAGCAAACCCTGTCAGCTGATTTTCAGTGTAGTGATATCTTTTTTGTTGTGGCATTTTTGTAACGAACTATATTTGGATGAATATCCTTATTCATTAATGGTACACAGGATTGCAATTCGTTCACATTCATCGGCCCTACGTTGGTTTATGCAAAGCATTAAACTGGCTATTACGCCACTTTGTACAAACGACTAGTTAATTGATAAATGGATTGAGAATAACACATTACGAGCAAGTTGCAATACTCTACGGTTCAACCACCCCAGGTGGCCTTCCTCAGGAGCGTTGTAATCGAAATCACATTAACAAAGGAACAGAGGTCGTGTGGGATTTGTTGTGGTTAGGTCAATCTGTGCTGCAACTGAATTGGTTGGTCGAATCGTTTGTCCATTAGGTGTAGATAAACTTAAGTAAAAGAATGAGAAGACGCAATTCAAGTGATGTTCTCCGGAGTAACATTTCTTACATTTTGATCACACATGAACATTCAACTAATTTTAAACGAGTCGAAATTCCACAAAACGGAAGTCATGACTCAAGTGATTAAACGGACAGACACAGATACTGGGAGGCAAAATTCTGGGAATGCCGACTACAAGGGTAGCCGCAATGTCAATGCAAATTGTTTTTGAACACACAGGTGGAAGGACTGTGACGTTTACTAGCCAAAGCTTCAGCAAACTGGAGTATGCGTTTTCCGGTTGCACCGAAAAATCACCGAGAACGCGTCAGAAACTTTGATTCTGTGTCCTGTTTGTATCATGTGCCTTGCAACCGAAGATGCGTGGTGCCGTCCATCGGCATCTATACAGGAGCCTGGTGTTTCTAACTGCATCTCCAGCCATTTGGTAACATGCTCCTTAGTACGAATAGCTAGTTTTCGGTTTGTCCTCCTTCTGTAGCTCATACTGCAGCTACACTAGTATTTTTATAAACAATGAGATGTGACAGACCTATACTGTTTTTGCGTATCCGGGGCGACTAGTAGAGTTCTCGTTCGTTGTATTACACACAACTTTGCAGCGTTATAAGTCCTGGATACAGCAGCTGTTAGACGCTTCCTCGTCATTTTTGACCAGCTGTCACCTAACAACGAGAGCTCTAAATACACTATCCTCTTCGATACCGTCGTCACTTTCACAACTGAGATGACGGTTTTGCTGTACTTTTTAATAAATCGCAAGAGGTACCCGTTGACTTGCAGAGTGTCTGCCAGTAAGCTCAACTCTGGCTGCAGGTTGTCTTCTGTGCAAATCCTCCGTGTCCTGTGGAAAACCGTTCCGACTGGACTTACCTTATGCTGCACTGGACAGAAGCTTTCGAAATGCATGTTCTAGCCAGTCCAGATAGGCATCCTGTAGACGGATCTCCCACCGTACCATCTGATCTTCGAGTGACTAGAATGTCCTGGCAGTCATTCGCTTCGTTCTCTCTCGTCAGTTTTAAGTTCGGGTAAGCTTGGTTCAAATTCGAGAATAACTTATTTGATTCACATGAGTTGTCAAAGATGGCTAGAATATCACCTACGTAGCGTCTGTACAGCACTGGTTTCGATAAACTTTCGCATAGTGTGGATTCTATTCTGGCCATGAAGAAATCCGCTAGAAGTGGATTCAACGGACTGCCTATTGCAACCCTGTTCACTTGTCGGAAACTATACGTCTGGAAGTTGAACCTTATATTACGTGTGCATAAAAGTAATAAAGATTTCATTTCGATCACCGGGATGGGAAACGGAGCACTGCTGCTTACAATAAATTCGCAAATGCTATCAACCTTCTCACGAAGCGGAATGTTAATAAACAGGGACGTCACGTCAAATGAACACATCAGTTTATCTCAGACATTTAAACCACCTATACACTTATACAAGACCGTACTTACTGAATTGTTTTCTGACTGGTTCCAGCAAATCACCTAGCCCGCGAGCTAATTTATGCTGCGGTGCGTTACGCATGGGCATAATGGGCCGAAGTGGGACATTGGGTTCGTGGGTTTTGAGCACATATGCGGTGTGCGTGTGCCGATTGGCTTCATCAACATGCACTGATCGACAGACATGACGGTATTTATTCTCAACCCTTCCAGTATGCGGCAGATTTAATTTTCCACTTCTTGGACGTAGTCAGTATTATCATCCGGGAGAACACATCTGAGTGTCATTAAGACTTCCAAACATTTTGTCCATGTACTCCAATTTATCTATCAACACAACCTCTGAACCTTTGTCCGGATTTGACATCATCAAGTTCTCATTTTGTCTTATTTCTCTTAGGCTTTGAAAGTGTGCCGCTTTCAGTGTTAGCGTGGAGTTTTGGTGGACCGTATTCAGCGTTCCAACCAACTGTAGTGTATCCAATGTCAGTCTGGTCAGTCTACAGGAATCCAACTGTGTGCGCATTGTTCTCCTAATCCTATCTGTATCCCGTCGTTTTTATGTTTACACCACAATCCAGATACATGTACATATATGTTCAATTAATCAGAAATGCTGACACGAAAAAGGTTGTACCAATTGCGTTTTCTGAATGTTTTGTCAACATACTGATGGGGCTCAGTTGTTCTAGACCAATTGATTATATTCGATCAGCCCCAGTACTATACGCCAAACTGGTTGAATTTCCAATTGTTCTCTTCGTCTGCTGTATTTAAGGGTTAGCCGATTTTAAAGGTGGTCAGCAAACGGTGATATCGGGTCAAAGCAAAATATGAGCAGAGAAGATCGTTAGCTAAGAAATAATGAATAGAAGAGATAACATAACAAGGGGGAAAACTTGTGGTTCACGAAAGTCAGTTCACAACCTACGAAGTGTTGTCTCATAACTTTACCCATCCATTTATTTTTTTCGAGGTGGCCAAAAAGGTACTGCAGCTCAGGCCACCGTTTGCCCCTACAATTACTTGGAGGAAATTGAAGGGAAAAAACATTACGCTACCACCCTGGATAGCGTTTCCAGGTAGTGATTTGAACGATATTGCGGAGTACAGTTGAGCAAGCGAATCTTACTCACTCAAATCAGTGGAATAGTCAGAGTCTTCATATTTTGTGACCACATTGCTATATGACCATCACGCGGTTCCATTTGATTGTTGGTGTTCTCAGCAAATAGTGCGTGTGTTCGAACTAAATTCACCTAGCAGAATTCATCGGAGAATCAGTGGCACATTCATTTGTCTACAGCTTTTTTACCCAGTCAAAGTGTGGTCTATAAATCATGTAAGAAAGCCCTAAAGCTGAATCCAAAAGAATTTACAATGTACCTCATGACCGATAAATAGTTGATGTACCCATTATAGGTAATTGTTACATGCAGAAAATTTAAAAACTGGATCCACCTAGCAAAAATGAATAGCAGATGAACGATATCTGTGCACACGTGGCGTACACATTTTTGTAAACCCGCTGTTACAATTGATGCACGATTAGAATTGGCCAAGCCAAATGTAAAACGATGAAATTAAGTGTTTCTACAGACAGCAGCCAATGTTGTTTGATAAAAGCAGCACTAGATACAATGCTTTTAGCAAATCATTATTGATGAGAATGTGAATTACGCTTCATGCAAACACCGTACTGTGATAAAAAAAGCATTCTCAATTAAGGAAGGTGGACCTTTCTTAGAATACTCATTTTAAAGTCCTACATGTTCTTACAGAGTCTGTCCAAGGAAAGTGATTACTGTACGCATGTGTTACAACTAAACAATGAATCAACTGAATAGTAGTGTATATTGTGTAACGTGCGGTCGAAACCAGCAAGCGTGCACAGGTTGAATTTGAATTGTGTAACAGGGCGTGCTGCTGTGTTATTGACGCCGTTTTAGTTTTCGTTTGTGTAAGTCGTGTGTATGGCCTACTGGACCTTTGGCTTATGCTTACTTGTTTCTTTTCACAGGGTTGTTGCTGAAATCCCTACTTCGGAAGAACGCTGTCCCCCGGTGTCTCTACGTTGCCCTACAGTTGGTCCAAAGTAGAGACGGCCGGCTTGCATGTTAAAATTGTGAACAAATAGAAAATAGTGTACAAACAGAGAGAAACGATAGAATTACTAAGCTTGGTACAGCCAACCATAGAAACTAACGCTACTCTCGAATAACGCCACCTCGTCATTATCACCAAACTTATGACAAATCAATCGTTAAAAAAATCAAACTAAACTCCACTGTTAAGTCACTAGGACGGTTTAGGTGCAAAATACAAATACACCAACCAGGAATTCCTTTTATCATTTGGCCAACCGAACATGGGCCATCCATACACATGCAGAGTAGGGGACTGACCACATCAGTATTATAGATAGGACGGCTAGTTGCGTACATATGTGACAGCAGTATACATTGACTAACACAATGCTACAACACGTATGACATTTAATTTGTACATTTCTGCGATGCATGTGGTTGGTTCAGCGACGACTATTAGGTCGGTTTAATTGCAGAACAACACGGTGAATCAACAGACATCTACCGAGGAGCCTAAGCGCGAAAACTCTTATGAACCTGGCAGTATTACTGAGGGGAGCCGATAATGGAGTAAGCCAGCGCAAACCCTCAGATGGTTTATAATTTGATTCGCGATCAGCAGAACATCCTCGATACAGTGAACAGGGATGACATCGTCACTTGAAGACGTTCGTAAACTGGCGTCGTGAAATGTATAACCAAAACTCTGGTAGTGGTTTGAATGTTGTTGGTATCTCTGGTCAAATATTGCAAAATGTTGCAAGGGAAAAACTGTAAATGAACTTCAAGTGAACGAACAAGTTCCGATCTGGACAGTATTTGTGGGGATGAACGAGCGGTGACGGCGGAAAAGTCAGCGTTATAGATGTAACAAAATGGATTACATAACAGTCGACTCGTAAAATGGTTTTTGGGACCACTGGAGCCATCCAAAAAACATTTCTATCAGATAAACCGTAGAAGGACGTTTTGAAATATTACAATATATCAAAGCTGTACGGACCGCACGCACGGATGTGTTTTTATCCTAATTAATCTTTATATGTGCGAATTACTTTAGGTGAAACAGCCGAGCAAATTTATAGTTGCATGGGTTACCACAGTTTTAACTACATGCTGACAATGGTCAGTTTAAAAAATCTTTGTCTGTTGATTTGGACCAGAATCAATGAAATTTATGTTCGGTTCACCACGATTGAAAATGAGATCACGATAGCAAGACACTCCGCCGGGAAATTCGAACTACCGAAACTTCATATCAGACCATGTGGGTTACCGCCCCGCTACGCTACCACAGCTGACAAACTGCACAGCGTCAATCCCAGCTGCCTCGATACCTATACTCCACTGATCAACCTATCGTACTGTAGGTCCTTTATATCTACCCGCATGTACTGATCACAGTAACTACTGATCAAACATTTCTCACACTGTTACACGTAACGTACTCTGAATTGATAATACGAATTCTCATCTGAACTGTCTCTTTTTTGGTTAATTTGTATCGCCTGTTTGAATTGCCTACGTTTCCGCATTATTAACTGATACTTGCTGACGGTTAACTTCCGTACTCAGAGTCCACTTGACTGTAAGTTATATAGTTTGCTAACCATTATTTATTTATGTACAAAAAACAATTTCATCCGAGTAAAACCTTGTTCTACTCGAATCAAGAGGTTTACAGTTACCCCGATAGACTGCGTATAGTCGTGGATTCTGACTGATTCTACATTACCTTTGTAGAAATCAAATGCATTTTTATTTTGAGGACAGTAGATATCTCAGAGTGATAAAGCTGCTTAGGTTATCCGCTGGGCCCTACTCTAACAGAAGCTTTTGTGATAATCATTAACCGAAAGAAGGTCTCTTACAGACTGTTACCCTATACAAAACATACATATATAATATTTCGGTCATCGCTGAGACCATAAAGAAGGAAGCACCACTGCTTGCAGCATTTGCTCCAGCACACTGATTCACCTGATATTAGAACAGTAACATGTAAAACGATTTATATTTTTAAATGCTGCATATGATCGAAGAGACAACGGTTATAATATATTGCCGGTCTACAAGAAGCCAACAAATACTGGTCGGTACACGTATTTCCACAGTCTGCCCAATGGCGAGAATTGGGACTTGTATGTGCCTTATATACGAGAGCATAAAAAGTCTACATCAATGATAAGTTACAAGAAGACGCTTATTATGTCTATTTCACTTTTATAAAAAATGACCATCCATTACCGTCCATCAAAATAAGTAAAAATAAGGGAAAAAATCAAAGAAGGAAATGTTTGTTTAGTATCACTGCCGAAAGAAAACGTTTCTTAGAACTGCTGTTCGCGAGCAATGTGTTCAGCGAAAATTGTAAAGCAATAACTGAATAAAGCCATTTAAAGAAATTAGTACGCTGTTCAACTTCGCGTAACACAGTGAACATGTGAACAGTCACCATCATCGACAAAATGAACCGAAACGATCAAGTCAAATCTCAAGTAATTCACTTTTTCATGTCACCCTGTTGAGTAGAACATAAAAATCTTTGATTACCCGAATCAATAAACATTTTCCAAAGTGGTTGCTAACCCAAGTGACTAATGTGACTACACCTGTTGCCTCAGAAAACCGATGTCCATCTTACTCATACTCGAGACAAATCGAGGAGTTGACGTCAAAAAACACACGCAGAGTTTAGTTCTTTACCGGAAGTAGAGGTATCCGGCAACTTGCCAAGGCATTATCAATCAAGCGTATCAGGCTGTATTTTTCAGCTCAAAAGCAGTTCTCTTTGTCTGTCCAGTTATCTTGGTAATTATGCGTAAGGCGGCGATAAACACTTGATGCTAACAGTCCACTCTTGTGTGTAGTTGTTATGACTATAATTATTTACCGCCATGCTAATGTTTCCAATATTCTTTGACTATCTAGATGTGTGTGTTTAGGTAATCCGAATTTCTGATCAGGAAATCATCCCATGATTTATGTCTTTGGAAAGACTGATGCCGATCGTTTTAATTGCAGTGAACCATCCTGTTTTCATTGTATACAATGGTATACATACATATTGCAGGTTACCAAGCAGTGTGCAATTTTGACGCTTTTAATTTCGAAAAGAGATGAACAGTTAATTTTATTCAATTCACTGAATAATGCAGTGATCGTACCATCAGTAACGACAGATTTCTTGCTATGCACAATTGGACTCAAATTCGAATTCAGTTTCAAGAGTTTCCCCAGTTCCTTAGTCCGGGTATTGCGTATTAATCCAACAGCTGCCAGAATAAACTTGGTTGAAAAAAGAACAGAGTGGTTCGCCGTATGCTAATGATTGTAGGTCCAGAATAGAATTGTGTCAGCTCGGTAACGATGACATCTTTAATAGACCTGTAGGCAAACTCATTGGCATAAGATGCATACAAAAAGTTTGTCAGCTGAATGTATCTTCCAATCAATAACAACTACAACCTTAATTAGAAACACTTGAGAAAGAATGAGTCTCATAATGACTTGAAAATCACCGATTTCACAAGGACGAAGCTCAGGCAACAGATTGATTGTATAAAGTGGATGAAGTACTGTTTACTCAGCAACATGATTTCTAACGCCCATGCTCAAACAAATAGCCAAAAATAACAACCTTGAAGTTGAAGCCCACAATGTTGGACTGTTTCGAGCAAACTATATAAACACTTTCGAATTGTGTGATTCATCAAGCAAGTCAGGTCAACTGAAAATATTGCTGTTAATCTATACAGTTTTCCGTATCCATAGTTTTCATAACTATGATCTTTGCAACATGACTGAACGTTTAAAGGATAAATACGGAAAAACGACGTGATTGTATGTATCCATCACACAGCCTGATACATGTTAACGTTAACAGCGAAAAACGGTTCATTAATTGAATACTGTTTGCAAGAAAATCAAAAATATTACATTCTTTTGTTTTGTTTTGTTTTTTTAAATACAAGGAGGTAAGCATAGTAAGACGCTTATAATGCACTAATTATCAACGGTTGTGTTAGTAAAACGACTGACCGAACAGAACCAGGCAAAGACAACAAAAGCATCAATGAAAAGTGATGTAGGTTACCAAAAATGGTATTAGATCGATACAAATGGCTGTTTGTATAAACATGTTTTTGTGTGCATTGAATTCCGGTGAGATTAATTTCCTTGCGATACTGATCGATTGAATCAAGGGAAGTCGATGTTTAAACATCTTTAAGAAACCCAACGTAGCGGTTACGTCGGTCTTGACCCGCTTGCTGGCCTCGAAGCGAATGGCAGCAATAAAGTGGGCAAACAGTAATAAAAGACGTACTGGGTTGGGTCGATTTCCAGTTTTCTGTTCCGAAAGCTAGTTAAGCTACTGTGATTGCAGTCAAACTTATGAAACTTGTTAAACGGAACGAAAAATATTTTTGGGAAAAATTGGAAGGCACTACAGTTAGACGACATTTTTAGATGACAGCATACTAGGGTAAGTATTTATATAAACAAGGAGGAAATAATGGACCTAGGTGACCGTTATCATGAGTAAAAGTTGACACATAATCACTGTCCAAAAGGATAATAGAAAATCTTTCGAAAAATATCGTTCATCAGCGTCGAAAATAGCGCACTTTTCGAATACCTCTTCTATGTGTCACTGAATCTTCTGATTGCGTTTCTTGTTAAAACGGATCAGTTAACTACCGGTACGATCTGCGGAATAAAAATCGGCTGACTACTTCTCTGCGCTCAACTCGCACATACTAATCGTCTGATAAATGTGAATCCGGAGCCTAACCCAAACCAGGGAAGTTCATACTAAAACGCTTGTTCAAAGAGCTTACCCCAACGACGGCCCACATAGCTCCATCCTATAATCCAAATGCTTTGGACACCTTGGTTCACTATTGACAAATGTCTCAGAGTTAGGAGACAACGCAGGACTGGGAATGAGCATACACCGATGAGAAGAAATTGGACAAAGTAAGAAGACCAGTTCACCAACGGAGCGTCCTATCAGGGAGCAAAAAAGCTTCACCTATGAAATTAAAAGATTTACAAACTGGTAAAAGATTTAATGAAGCCTAACAATTTCTCCTCTATAATCCGCGACACTTCACAGTGTCTCTGAGGCAACTGTACCATTAGTGTTTTATGACCAGGTTGTTAAAACGTAAAAGTTGCATGATATTTTTCAGTTCTGTGTCCTTGTTACTGAACCAAATCTACATTATTTCTGCATGTAATTTTCCATCATACATGGACATACGCTCCTTTGAACCAAGCAAACGATCAGGTTTATTTGGCATTGTCTAACCGACTCGGACATTATATGAGAGGGCACGACTCTTACACGTTTACATACTGAAGCGAAAATGCGTCCAATAAAGCACAATCCTTATTGTCCAACACGCTAGTTGACTTGCTTCACGTACGCTCGCGTTTACGAGTCAGAATTTTAGTCCACAACATCCCGAGGTTTCTGTTCACGCGTCGTATGCACTTCTGCGTGGTTTAGGTGGGTGATCGGCACCTTCTACCCGGGGGTTTTCCGCCTGCCAATCTTCGTCCGTTGGTCCGATTTCGTTGAGCGATTGCTTGTCCGGTGAGCTTTGACTGTCCTCCACGGCCGTGTCGAGATATTTCCTCGAGTGTTGGAATGATCGGGCCTCCGATTTGATCGTCCATTCTGTTTTGTGTGCCATGTCTCTCCCGTTGGTCCGATCTGATCGGGCGATGACTCATCCCATTGCTCCTATTGTCCGCCATCCGATCGTTGAGAGTTTGTGGACGTGCCTGCCTTCCGCATTGAGGTACTCCGCCGAGTGTTTGAATACTCGACCCCCTCCGGCCTGACAATCCACCACAATACTAGTATCATCCTTTGAAATGAGCTAAGGAGATCATGTTTACTGAATACTGTGCGTTCCTTTGGTGAACAATTCTTCCACGAACACACCCTACTTGTCATTGCTCCGTCTGGTTGGACATAGTATTCTGAGTATTGCACACAGTTGAGTAGAAACGAACGACGCGGTCAGCACAAATTTGTCCTGATCCTGGTACAATAATATTAGTTTAATAATAACAATAATTATACAACCTTCATAAATAACCACAAAACTCGTGGGAAAATGACGGCACAGTTGTTATGAAAACGTTTTAATTAGGTTTTCTGGTTTAGTTAACAGCAAAATGTTGGTGTTGTTTGGAAATCGAGTTAAACGGGGAATAACTCAAACATAGTAAAACCAGGTGCTTATAAATAAATAATTATGTTAGAAATCTAGTGGAAGGTGTAACAAAACATCCAGGGATGTCTGAAGAAAGAGTGGGTTGTGTCTGATCGGATTTTTACCTAAAAATGTTCGTACCCTGTGGAAATAAGAGAAACAAAAAAACCTACGATTTGCTTATGAGAGAGGTCACTACAATGAGGTGAATACTTCAAAGTTTGAGCAAAAGGTATAAAGTTCCTTGGCACCAGATTGGGGAGAACATTCAGTGGTCGAGTACAAAGGCCTTAGTGAATCGACCGACCAAGTGGTTGAGAACGGTACGACGAGTTAAACGTTGGATGTAGTCAGAGAATTTTCATTGAAAACATGATCAACACGAAGTGACCATATCATGATTTTACTCCATGTAATGCTCATAAATTACACAAACAGAAGACGAGGTGAATACCTATTATTTCCATAAAAGTGAGCATATACATTAGAAAGTATCTCATTTTGCTGACTTTCACAAACTAAAACAAGTTGTTGAAACATCTGGTAAGAGGAGAAATTCAAGTTGGGTGCTTATTGTCCAACACACAATCTGCATATCTGAAAACAAGTGTATACTTGTCGGTCGGCGTGAAGTAAACATTAAAAAAAGGAGACAGAATTGCACCCGGTAGAACACCGGATCCAGCGATCAACAATGATTATGCTTGGCCTCGAAACTGAATAAACTGGTTTCAATTTGTAAAGTAATCGCATATAAGCTCGACCAGTAAGATCTTAATCCAGAAAACTTTGGAAATTTGATGGAACGTCCCTCAATCAACACTTCTAAACGCATAGCTGTAGTCTAAGAATCACACGGACGGCTTCTAATTTTCCATCAAGCTATAACAGAATAGAATGAATTATGTAAGCGAGAACATCCAGGATTAAGCATGACTGACCATAAGCTGTGATGCTCACCTCTTTTTCCATTCAGGATAAAACTAATTTTTTGACAACTTTCAGTGTCGCAGACGAGTATGATATTGGGCCGAGTTTTGGCGCTCCTGTTCTACGTATCAGTGGGGTGCGTGCACTTTTTCATTAGTCTACAACTGTGGGTTGTGAGAATCACATACTGGACAACTCAGTCACAAGGTGGCACAAAAATGCAACTTATTTCTGAACAGGAGATGTTTCAAGAAAACGGTTGAATTCTCGCTGGAAGTGAACATATCAGTGGGAAAAGAAGGCCTTATGGGAGGTGAGAAGGAACCATTCATTATTTTATTAGAATTACGATTAAACTGTTTGACATCGACAACTGGTTTGGCGCCGATGTTCAACACTTTCAACCTTTTCAGCCTTCGCCAGATCTCGTGAGAGCGTTTGCCAACGCGTAATTTCTTCATGCGTACCGAATTCAAGCGATTAAACTCATATGTGATAAACTTTGAAATATACTTAACGGATTGAAAGCTTTGTGATATATGAACCTTTTATTTCTTCCCTTGGAATTATTTTGAAGCACGAGAGGAAATATCTATTCACGTTAATAACGACAGTTTTCTAACAGTAAGTATCGAAACGGAGCTTTAGGTGAAATGTCAAGTGATCAACATAGACAGACGAGAATTCGTGAGCAACCGGATGTAAGTCGGATGAAGACGTCGTTTCCACAAGTCGATTTTGGTCGCCTGGAAAAGACTACCGACGTTTGACACTGCGATCCCAACAAAGATTGGAGAACTTGTAGTGTATTACTTCACCCTATTGGAGAAAGCTTCACGATAGTGTCCAGAGTCATCAAGTGGAGCAAGAATGTGGACTGCAAACAACTACGCGTTGTTAAGGCAGACCAAATCGTAACATGCGTTCGGACAAGCAGAAAGTGTAACAGTTTGTTCAAGCCGACGGTGTTAAGAAAGGTGTGATCAAGTCAGTTGAAACCATGGCATTCACTATATAATTATGTGTCAAGTACAGCCAAAGGAACGGTTGGAAAGCAACTTGAAAACCTGCCACTCTCAGCGGCAGGAGAGATGACAGATAAATAAACTTTACACAATACAAATAAACAGAAACAATTCAAGAAGCTGGACTTTAGCTCATCATAGACACGCACTAATGGGTCGAAAGATACTTGATTGAAATGGCAGTGGGAACCTTAAGAATTCACTTGAATCACTTAGCGCATTGGAGGGAAAATAGTATTATCAGATTAGTATTGAAAGTTCGGGGACTTAGGTAATTTCAAAATTAAACACCACCCACACTTGATTGCAACCTTCGCATTCCGATAAGCCTTTCGGCTAGCCCATTTTGAAAGAAAGCAATAGACTCGTGTTTCGCTCTTATTAGAGCTCATCAGTAGTGCATATCCTTGTCCGGATCAGAGTGCTTGTGAGACTAGCGTGTTAACCACAACGCCAGCAACCTAACAATAGGCGTGACCTAGTATTCAAATTCAAACGAGAGATGAAAAACAGATTATGAAGTATGGTTGTCAAACAGAGCTGAAAAATGATTTGTTCTTTAAATAAATGGTAAGTAGACGGGATAGGCGTCTCACAGAGATGGTACACTTACCAACAGTGGACCGGTTTAGGAGGAAAGTAGTTAAATGCTGGGAAGTCATTTTTTCAGAGTTGGTGTAGAATAACTCGACTCAAAGCGACCCTGTGCTAATTGAGTAACTTCCGGACAAGGCCGTTATTGATGACTGACTGTCATCTTTGAATGTTTGCCTATTTCTTGTTACCGACCCACTACTTAGGCTTCCCATGTACGTATGATTTGCCACTTTTTCCCAGTCTGAGATATATGACAAATAGAAAAACTTTATCGTTTGATTCACTCAATTAGTTGAACTTTTAATACATCATGGGAACCTTGAAGGATCAGTGCACCACAAAAAGTGATTTAGACACGAAAGTGGTAGTGCTGAAGTTAAGTAACAGAAGACCGGGAATTTATGAAAGTTAAACCAGATGTATTATTCCGGTCATTTCTGGAAGAACGTTTGTAACTAGAAGCCGGGAATTTCTCTGCTTGCCTCCAGTGGGACATAAGGCAAGTCTTTAACTTATATTCTTCCCTCGTCGAATTCGAATTTAGATACAAATAACAACATAGAGTATAACGGTTATTTTACTTTCAGAGCTTTCTGTTAATACACTACGAGGACTTTTTCAGTTATCAAGACGCTTGTGTTCATCTCTAATACAACGAGTTACCAAAACAGCATTATGATAAAATTTGCCCCTGAACGTTTAACGATGACTATCTAGGCATTTCTGGTGCGCGAAACTGGTGAGGCAGCGGTCAACACACTTTCATCTCATAGACACGAAGGTGAAGTTCCACAGCTGTGCAGAAACACTAACATTGAACGTAATTTGATTGGAACTTCGGTAAGTAGTGAAAAGAAAAGTCCGTCAAACAGTACTTCTTATTTACTAATGTCACATCTAGGGTATATACGGCGCTCTGCGAAACACAACCTCCTTTCCATGATGCCCAGTTGATCACTTTTTGACAAAGTGACTGTTGTGGGCACGTGTTGCAATTTACTTACTTCAGACGAGTACTTTATGCTCATACCCGACATTTAGCGATTGATCACAAATGATCATTTTGTGACTATCACCATCAGATATTGGGGCAGCAGGTTTTGTAAAATTGTGCCACACCAAGTGGGCAGTTATGAACTTACAGATGCGCCGAGTTGAACATCATTCTTTCAAGGCTCTGTTGCAGCAACATTTTACGTTAAACGATATCGATACCTAGCAGGATACTGTCAGCATTCGTGACAAGGGTTAAATTCAAGATTCACTTCCGGTGTCGATTAACACGATCACCTCCACGTGAAATCCCTCTGATTGCCTGTGATGTTTGGCAAAAAGTGACGCCGAACCCAGTGTGTGCATGGCATACGACAGTACAATGAATGGGGAACACTGGATTTCAGTGAAGCAACAAGAATGGTGAATGCGTATTATTGGGAACAGCGTCATGTCTGCAGCTAACAGTATTACCACTGATGAAGATAGCTGCTCGTTTTCATATTCCTGCCGTTATTTTGCAACTTCTTCGAGCAAGAAAGACATTTGACTCTGTTGATCTACGTGGCTGTGATTGAACTTCACATTAGAAGTGTAAACCAAAACCTGTCTTTTTAAGGGCAACCCCAACTTGACTAATGTGTTCACTCTGTTTCCACACTAAAGCTTGTGTGTGAATCTGACAGTGAACTTTATGACGGTAGCATCGAATTGCATCTTTTGGCATGCAATGTCATGTTCGACAGGGACAATTGCGATTTTTTCATGCAGCCGCATACAGACTCAAGCCGACTTGTGAAGATGTTTGTGAACATTTAAAGATGGAAATTACTGTTTGATGGAATATGGCTGCAAATCTCTTCATGTGATGGCATATGGAGTCATTCATACCATAATTGTTATGGCCCTGATAGTTATTGTTGCATCCCAGAATTTCAAAATGTAGTTCGTAAACCAGCACGCGTTTTGTAACGAGTAAACTGTAGTTGTCGCATCGTGAATGCGCAAACAGGCACGGCTAAGCAGAAGCGTTGCATTGTAAAACGGACAGCAAGCAATGTTGTAGCAAATGCGGGTGACAGCATGCTGGCCGGGCTGTTAAGTGAGACCATGGTCCGTCCAGTGCGCATCCGAACTGCGGATCCGGCAACCAAATCCGGAGTCTATATAACAAGGCTTACCCAACGGCGGCTAACCGTGTCCGGTGGGCGAACGAGGACAAAACGCCGCTGAAACTGTGGACAGATGAGCCGTCTGTCAGTAAGACGGTAGTGTACGCGCTTATACAGTCTAGTCACTCGGACCCATCAACCCAGTGCCTTGGCGACCACGGTTAACGATCAATAACACGACTGTTGTCACAACCCTGAAAAGAAATGCTGGATTGGGAACCACCATGTGCCAGTGGTTGCAAATGGACAAAACAAATGTATCGTATTTCTTTAAATGATTGTTTTATCGCGATAATGTGCCAACGTTGTCATTCCACTACACCCACTGATCGTCTAGACATCATTCGCCTAATTTTTACTGATTTGCATGACTTCAGTTTGACTAGATCCACCTACACATGCACATGCCTACGTGCTCAGTCAGTTATGTGAAATTTTGCACCATAACTCGTTACGCAGTCGGCCCATTGAAGCATAACTGGGTAAGGACGGTAAGTCAAACTACATTTCATTCATAGAATCAGCGATTTTTGGGATTGATTGTAAATAGTCATAAAACTTAAAAGGAAAAATGTCCGGTTGAACAAACAAGATCAGATACGGTTCAGGATGGGACAACTAAACCATATTCACATCATGAGTCCTTACGGTTGTATGTCTTAACAATTTTCTTACTCTACCGCAGTATTTGGTGTCGTAAACTTGTACTGTGTCACCCACGATCCCGGTTGTCGCTAGAATCTTGTACTTGGCAACCACGGGTACTCTGTAGACATGTCGTGTAACACATCCTCTTAAGGTCTGGTCAACTGAGGGCCCTAAAGATGTCATTCACCAATTGTTTAAATATAGAACAGTTGAAATTTTGAAAATGACACCTTTAGAAAAGTGCGACATGTGATATATATATATATATATATAGTGCGGGGTCAGTAGATCAGAGGTTATCACTCGCGCTTTAAAATCTCCAGGATTGATGTTTCACTGCTAGTCCGGACGAAAATAAGCGCCAGCAAGTGTGCAACTCGTGCATTCCGTTTCCTTCAGAGGATTTAAATAATAACTTGAAAACCGTATTCTGAAATAGATCTACCTGCAAAACTCGTAGACCAACTGATAGCTGCTTTTAGTCAATTTTTTGTGCAGCGTAAGTGGGGCATAATTACATTATCAATACGAACTGTGTAGTTCAGCTTATTCCGTACCCAAATGCGCACTGCTTTTTAGGCAGCAGTTATACTGAAAGTTATTTCCAACCCTCGTGTCGTTAGCAAGAAGCCGATCGACGAATCTTAACTTGAAGATGCTGAGATCATTAACGGGTTTAGCATACAGCTCTGGTTCGCTACAACACATGGACTACGTTTCAACAAAGTCACTTTTTTTCATCATTTTCTGAGTTCCAAGACCCTCGCCTATTGGCACATTGTCACTCGGCCCTAATTTAAAAAGCATATGTTAGTTTGGTAACTGGTGCCGGAAGAAGACTAAATTAAGTCTTTAAATGACCGAAAAGGTATCCCTCGGGGTTAAACACCAGACAAGTCAAAATGGCCAGCAATGAAACCCAGAAACTTCAGTCAATTTTCTCGCTTGGGTATAGCCGGTTGAAGGCGGTACCACTCTTGAAGTCTCCCGGATAATTCACTCCATTGGTAACAATTACTCACTGCGCTTTACGGAAGTCATTTTTTAATCAAGAACATGCTCATTCTGATCCAGCTAATGTAAGCGTGTATGTGTCGTGTTGATGTTCGCTGCCCGTGCCCTTTTACTCTTGCCACGACGACAACCGAGTGGGTTTTGCTACGTGAATGCCGTTACCCGTAAAAAAAACAAATGAATACGAAGCGTAGTTTTAAGTGATCCAGCATGTACACCCGTGTTTTCAACCTCTCTTGCGAAATAGCAGAGAACCGTAACTTCCAACGGCAAATGACTACAAACTGTTTATCATATGTTCGCCAGATACCAGACATGCTATACATTCCACTTTTGTCTAAATCTGTTTCCACATTCACAAAACTGACCTCACCAGGAATACCCAGGCGGTGAGCACTGATGCTTTCCAGGTTGATTGCGAATTGCTTCTTTCATTCCAGCGAAGACATGTGATAATTTGTCGATATCCGAGTGAACAATTCATTCAGTGTACGTAAAACTCTGTGAATTTTCGACCCACTGTGATGAGTGACTGACAGAAAATTATACACCCTGAATGAACTGTTCACTCGATCATCTGCTTTCGCTGAAATGAATGTATCGATTCTCAGCCAACCTGGGAAGCATCAACACTTACCGTCTATGTATTCCCGGCGAAATCAGGTGGTAAATAAACATACATAAAAAGTATGCAGCGTCTTTCTCTGAGCTACTTTCGGTCAGTACGCAAACGGATCGACTTGTCATTTCACGGCTTAGCTTCCACTCGTACAGATTTCATCAAGGATATCACTCAACAACAAGGTATTTAAGCTTGCATATAGGTTCTCCCACCCACTGCGGACACAATTTAGTAGGCATCTTCTTTCCATTCTTTTGTGCACTCATTTATAGAAACCAAGAAATAATAATGTGTACGAAGTGTTACTAAAAGGAAACTTATTTCATCAGACAAAATATCATACATAATGCTCAATCCAACGTTTGTTGTCGTACGAATTTTCGGTCGTACCTCACATGAGCTTTATCCGTGGGGAACGCGTGATGCGTATGAGAATGGTACTGACTGGAAGGCTATTGCTGTTGTTTTGGAAGTTCATCCAGGCATTGTTAACCGATGGATTTTTTATAGAGAGAACAACCAAGTGCGTAGGCAACATGGTGAGCATAAACGGAAACTTCTGTATGACGCAGTGGTTAATTAAATAACAGGGTGGACAATTGAAGACCCTTCTGTTTTATAGATTGAACATAACCCACAATTAATCGCAGCTGTCGCATTCCCATAGATTTTCCAGCCGGCCCTTTTCGAAAAGAAGCACTCGACTCGAGTTCCGCTCTCATTAGAGCTCGTCAGTAGTGCATATCATCGCCACTAACGGGACTAGAACCACGGCCACGCCGTTCATCAGGCAACCGTGTTTACCACTGCGATCTCATGCAAGTGTGGATGAAAGCCGAATACGAGCAAGAAGCTCATCGTAGCAATATTGGCAACTACTTGGACAATAGATCGATGATGGTCAAAAACTTATATCTATTCCCTGAGACTTTGAATACCGAGTTGAACAAAACGAGGAGAAAACTATTTGTTTAGAACCTACAGTCATATACGGCCGCAGAAAGCTTTGCTATCCGAGTTGTTGAAAGTAAGACATGTTTAAATACACTCTTTTTTCAAACTCATTTACCCAACTTTCACATGTTCTGTAGTCGCACCCGTGGGAGAGCAGTACGTGGACAGAAAGCTCACGTAACTGTTGCTAGTAGTCAAAGAAGCAATGTTCATATCATTGGCGGTATATCAGAACGAGGTTTGCTGACATATTTCATCAAAAGTGAATCGTATACTAAAGCAGTGTGTTAATCTTGACTGCGGACGATGCTGAATGGTCTTGGGATCACAAAACGAGGAACCTAGTGATAGTCTGTAGCAGTGCAACATATTACATGAAACCTGAAATCGTGCTCGAAGATCCATAGTATGCCGGTGGAAAGCCTTTACGACTGGTGCCCCAATCTCCGATACTACATCCAATCAAGGGCGTGTGCAGTGTGGTCATACACTGAGTAAAGTATCTGATATAACAAAGATATAACATCATGCTCACGGTCGATAATTCAGACATGCTTTCCCAACATGAGTGGCGTTTAAGATAATCGGAAAAGTCAGCTGAAGACATCAGAAGTGAGGTGACAGCAATGTGTTGCCACAGTATGTTAAAAACACGTTCAGTTGTACAGTTTGCAAGTACTCAACAATGAAGACGTCCGACCAAAACAGTCTTTGTTTCGAGTTTCGATATTAAATATCCGACGACATATTAATCGCGACCTTTTGGTTTCACTGAGTTGCGGGCCTAAGTGTACAGGTTTGCCGTCATTTTGGACAACGGCACGTAGTACATCTGCTAGACTTATAGCATTTTTCGTAAAAGCCATCACGGAACAGAGTAATGGGGAGAACATTGCGTGTAAAGCTTAAACTTATTGTGATTGGTGATCAAATCGGAGGGGCAAGTATTCCAGCACTCGGTTAAATATTTCAACAAGGCATGAAGATATGTCGAAAACCCACAGCGAATGGATTGCAGATAACACGGGCAACCGGACAGGCCATCGCTCAACGAAATCGGATGAACGAACGAGGAAAGGTAGGCAAAAGCACACGGTCGAAGGCGTCCGCCACACACACAAATTAGGCAGAAGTGCACACGACTTGTAAGTGGAAACCGCCGTTGTTTTGTGGACTGGAATTCAGGCTCATAAATTCGAGCGCGGGCTTGGCGTGGCAACGTGGGGTTGAACAATAAAGATCATGCCTTATCGAACAACTTTTTGCTACATTATTACAACTATTGGTAAGTCCAATTTTGTAACGAAAACCTCTGTCTTTCCTTCTCTGCAGTGAAACGAAGCAGATAGATGCTATGCATCCATTGGTTGATTTTTATCGTGTTTTGTTTGTCTGGTTCATTATAAGTAACCGGTTGACACGTTATATTTAGTTAATCACTCGTCTTGATAAACCACAAAACTGGATGTGGCTGGGTGCGGCTAGTCAGACTGTCATACCGAGCTCTCTTGGTTGAAGATTTGCCAGTCATCACATATTCAAACCGTATGCACAATTGAGCAAAAAGGTAGCAATTAAGATTAATTTATTTCTAAATGAGCTAATTTTCCTTTGCGCATACGAATACCAAGTTAGTCCACATTTTTGGTTATGTGTAGGGACATAGGAGAAATGATGAATTAAGGAATAAGTAGCACCCATCCTTGATCACGTGAGCGATCGGAGCTGAGAGTGGTAAACTAGAACAAGTGTTTTCATCCAGGCTTAGCTTGCTGACTATTCAATGGGCTTAAGATCATAGGTTTGTGAGGCAGAAATATCAAAGTTGTGCTCCGTGTAAAAAGTTTAATGTCACTTAGATTATTGACAACTTGTACGTGTGTGAGGTGTGTAACGTGCTTCACAAAACTTTAACAAAGCAGATCAATAGACAGAATAGTGGAGCAAGGCTGAAACTAATTAGAAATTGTGTCTAGTTCGGTTCTTTAGCAGATTTCTCCCGGAGAATATCGCTGAAATGAAGTGGTTAGATGATGTCCATCTAGTGGTTGGCTCCTGTTTTGAATGGCTTGGCCGGTTCATTATAACCTATAGGTTGACAAGTTTTCATACTTAGTAAAGCACTCCCAATGTCCACCTTCACCTCGACTAACCATAGCACTGGAATACAGTTATTTGTTGTTGGTACTATGTTGTTTTCGGATGTATTTGCCACTCACATGAGGCAGTTTGCTTCGCCCGAATCACACCCAGACTATCTTAAGCTAAGGTGGACCTGCAACAGTTTACCACCTACCCAGGGCACAAGTTGTTCGAGGTTGGAGACCACGATCGATCGATCCCCTTGGATACCCCCAACCCTGGCCTCAGCCGTCATGGCCGTCGTCAGCCTGTTGTCCGGATGGCTACCATTCGACCACATTATAACGGGCCTTCTGGACGAGGATGGCAGCCGGGGATCATGTCATTATGAGTGGACCATTGTGTACTTATAATCAGGAGACCGATTTGCCATAGGTGTTGTCCGTGTGTCGTACGGTCCCACCAACGCGTCCACTGCTCACGAAATACCTGTTAGCCTGTACTCCCACCGGTTGGGAAATTGGGCCCAGTCGGATCAGCTTCGATCACCTCCTGCACCCGATGTATCTATGTTCTGTCCTTTCGTGAAAGCCAACCAATCTCTGTGTTTGTCCTCCTACCCATGTGTACATTAGTTGCGCGAACCAGTTCCTCGTTGGAACCCACAGAAACCCCATGGAACATCCTAAAGTGATATCGAGGCATTTTAAACTGGAAAAGGTATAGTTATAATGTTGACAGAATTGTCAGTCCTGAAAGGAACAGCGATGGGTCTGCTTATGGAGATTCAGTGTGATGATATTCAGTTACTTGATAACATAGACCATGACCATATTTGAATAGTGATGTAACGTAAACCTGGATTTCAATTACATTGTTGTGGAGTTGTTGCATTTTCTCCAGACAGTGCATTCAGAACGTATGTGCCTTTTATTGAAGCGCTTGTTATGGTCATTAACAATGCTTGCAAAAATGCACCTTCTCGATTTCATGCAGTAATATCGTTGTGATGACGCATAGGTGCATGTTTTTGGTACACTGTTTGGTACGGTTATAAAAAAGAACATGATATCGACAACAATTCGCTCTTGACTGCAGTATGTGTCGCTTGGGTGATACATTTGGTCGAAAACCTGAGGAACAGTAAAAAGAGGAATTTCGTTCAAACAGTGTCGCAAGACTGTAAATTCTGCGCTTAAGGCCTCGATACATGTTGGACCAGGTTTTGATGTAATCAAACCATCGAAACAGCGCGTACCCATTGTAGGACGTAGAATAGGATGTGATACGCCCAAGCGACCAAACGTTGGTTGAAAACGCCGCACTATTTGATCAGCAGCTTTCGCTGTCTCGACAAAGTTCTGTGAACAGTCATCATAATCATCATCATCATCGTAGACTAACATATCAGTGATTCACAATAGTGCTTAACTGTCGTTCAACCACGAAGAAAGAGGGGAGCAAACTCTGTATAGGAACGAAGAAGGAAAAAACGGAAAGGGACGGGAAGAGACTTTACTAAAACTAGTTCTGTTTATATTCAAACATTTAACATCAAGGTGTTTACACTTTGCAGATGAACAACCGAGCTGTAAGTGAATGTAAGGCGTAATCAGCACGGTTTTTACTGCCCAGTGTCATTAAATTCGTCCATGTGTAAGTTGCCGAGGCCTCGTTTGATCTTTGATAGAAAGGCTTTAGGACGTCTGTCGTCTAAATTTTAGGTCGTGGAAAAGTTGGCGCACCCGTGTCTTTTCAGAGTGTGTGGTCTGATTAATAACTGCCTTTTTTAAGGTATCGTGGTTATGCTGTACCGATTGGTTTACTATAACATCCGAATGTTGTATAGTGACTCAACTTGGAAGTCTGGTTAACAACTGACAGAATTTTGTGTAATCAGACAAAATTCCGTGGTTGAACAATACGGTTTCCAAGTGAATAGACCAAAGATGTGAGTCCATTTCCAGAAACAGAGGGACTATTAGAACATTACTGCCGATCGAGGAGGGAATGTCAACGTGCTTAGATGACATTTCAGATAGTGAGTCTTGATCACACGATTATGAGCTATCAATAACTACTATTTAAACCTAATTAAGAACATTTACAATTTATTATAGCTTGAATGTACACACACACTTTGAAAAACAACTGATTACGCGCACATCATGAAAACTAATAAATATGCAAAGGAACGGACTCACCAAGAGGCAAGCGACGATTGTAGCGGAACATTCGAATGTTAATGGCCTACTAATTGTTGCAACAGTCGTACGGAATAATACCCAGTCAGTTTTCACTATCGGAAACCGTACGACAATGAAAACCAGGACTCAGTGCGTTGAGCCCAATGTATTGATACCAACCGTGGAAAACATAAATATACCAAGCTAAGGAGGTGCGCACAGAGTAGTGATTTCAACCGGAAATGTACAATGGAATGTGAATACCAGAAATATTGTTTATTATAGTCGTTACAGAGTTTCTACTGAGATTGGGTTATACTCAAACTAAAAACAGCATATCAGATCAGCTCCAACGTATATATATAGACTTCGACTGGCCTGGAAGAATTTCACATTGATTGTTGCAGTAAAAGTGGACTGGACTAATCACAGGTCAAAGGAGAAACATGTTCCATAACTGAGTTTCAGCATGTTAAGTAATAAATTATGACATTTTGAACCGTAGGATACCTTCCCAATACATTTCGAAAATTCACCGTTATTGGTAAAAAAATGAACTCCCCCTGACGGCTAATTTATCAGCTGGGAGCACAAAAGCAACTCGTTACCTTAGTTTTCCAGTCGAAATGATAGGTATTCGCAGTCATTCGATCAGTGGTCATGATTGCGCATGATTGACTTGGGAAAACAGATGTAACTCAGTTACTGAACTGAGATTTAACTCCAAGCCGGACCTTCGTGTTAATGTTGAGCCAGTCTTGAACGATGTATAAACGTAATATACCATTGTAGATATAAAAAACATCGGGACTGAAACCAATGTCTACGGGGAAAGGACTGCTCATTTCCAGAGCTGATTGTCTAACATGTTCCAGATGGAGTGGCTAGTTTAGTAGACAATGTAGGGAACATAATTGTAGATTAGTTAAGACTGACCGAAAAAATGTATGAATAAATTACACATCATAGTGTCTCACTTAATATGCTAGTGACCGGAGGAGCACACAACACCCAAGTATTTTACTTTCAGAGGGGGGAAAACGTAGCTCTTATCCACTAATATTTCATCATTAAGTCAACTGAGACTGGGAAACATAAGCTATATGCCGGTAGAAAGTCTGCTGTACAATGTCTTATTCAGTGCGGCTGCTGACGATCGAATGAAGTATCAAAGCCAAGACAACTGGCGCTTTCAATGTCCGCACTCTCCGACAAGTCGGTCAGCAAGCTGCTCTGGCAAGAACTCTCTCAAGTCTGGAGCTTGATGTGTGCTATGTCGGAGACACGAGCCTACGGTTCTAACACGGTTATCCATTTGAGCTCACCTCTAGATAGCTGTCGATCCAAGCGCTTCTATCTCAGGGTTTCTGGTGACGCTGAAGCTGAATCTCGCGGTCAAGCTGGAGTGGGAATCGCGCCAAATCCCAGAGTAGAACAATGTTTGCTCGATGGGATCTCAGTGAATAGTCGCTTGTGGGCTGTCAGACTCAATACATCGGTAAAAGTCTGTCGACGCAAATCAGAAAGACGTTGTGTGTTCATTATATCGGCGTACGCTCCGACAAACGGCTGTTCGGATGCTACCAAGGATGCGTTCTACGACGCCCTCGTTGACCTTCTGAGGCAAACTAAACACTCAGACATCATCATACTAGTGGGCGGTTTTAATGCTCAGCATGGTCGTCTTTCTTCGGATGAGAAGCTGCTAGGAGGTATGTTTGATGTCCGGGCATAACGCACTGATAATGACGAAAAACTGCCGCCGCTAAGCGCATCCCACTGTCTGTATATTTCGAGCATCGCTTTCTAATACAGGAAAAAGCACTGTTACTTGGAGATTTCCGTGCGCTTCCCAACCGTGGACACAGTTGGATTATATAGCAGTTTGTTACAGGTGGCGCCACTCTGTTTAGGACTGTCGTGCCTTTTAGAGTAACCACCTGGACTCGGACCATGTTGTAGTGCGTGCCCGTTTCGTTTTATCACTTGCCCAGAAGATCTACACTCGTGAATGCAAGGTACTTAACTGGCATTCGAGCGATGAGGATGTAAAAAACGCTTGCCAAAAAACGTTGGTGAAGAAGATGCCCAGTTCGAATCAGGTGAGTGATCCTAACGAACACTGGCAACAAACCGCCGCAGCTATGAAAGCAGGCTGTGAACAAACATGTTTCGATGGAGCTGTTCAGTTGCGACAGAACTGGACTTCCGTCACGTCGATAAACCTTATGAACAAGCGTCGCTCGATCCCATCTGGTTCTGAATATG